>JAECUM010084858.1:0-17749 GCA_016617855.1 Megalonaias nervosa | reverse complement strand
ATTTCCGAAAATAACAGCCGTATATTTAGGAAATTAAGTATAAAAATATTCAAAGTGAATAAATTGTGATAAAAACAAAACTTTGACAGATCTGTTAACTATTCCATGACAGGAAATGTCTCATTTAAGCGTACGGATTTAATGCTGCTGTAGTATTAGTATTACGTTTCAAAGATTTATTTCTTTCCTCTCAAACTAATTGTTTATAAATGTCTTCTATTCTTTAAAATGGTTACACAACAGAATCCCACAAAAAGTACTATTTATTCACTCTCATTTTTATTTAAAATTATGATCAATATCTAGCTGCTTAGATTTTGGGCCGTCAAAATGTTTGGTCTGCTATTCATATGTGGAAAATACATTGATTTCAGGATATCTGCCGAGAATTTGCATCAACCAGCCATCGCAATACTGAATGATAGGCCACGTTAACAATCTTAAGCGAGCTTCTATTAGTAAGATTATCTAGGTAAAGATTTTATATGAAGAAGCTAGGCTGGATGAAAAGTGCAGGAAACTGCACACATCTTTGTCCAGACATAACCACATGAAGTTCCTGATGGACGTAAAGATGGTGATGTGAAAGGTAGGCACCTTCAATGTAAATGGAGACTGGTCGGCAACAATTTTAAAGTGCTCTTTCCGAAACAATATTATTTCACAGGGAAATATTTATAAGGTAAAATAGTCCCTCTTTCCTTACAACAAAGAAGCAATGGAAATAAAATCATGGGCTTTGAGTATTTAATACCCTGTCTGAAACCCCATTTCATTAAATGGAGTATATTTTTCCATTTAAGGATTCCATCATGGTCATGTGAAAGCAAAACGAGAAAGTTGAGTGCATGGAGGGTCCAATTCTTTAGTCTTCTGTAATGGCGGAAAAGAATCACGTATTGTCTGTTAGATACGATCAGATCTCCACAAAGAGGCCTGGTTTTGCCCTTTTTGGGATGTCAGTTATTTAGCAGTAGATAAAGCAGGCTGCTAGGGATGACTACCTTTTTCGTTAGGAAGGGTGGAAACGTTTATAGGCTTCTTTGCTTGTCCCACACGACTGTCTGTTCAGTTTACAAGAGGTGAGATGGAATTGGAAACCAATTATGAATAATTTCGCTGTGTCGTTTTCCAGGGAACATGATTAGGTTATCTCGACCTTTCGGACAAACGATGAGAAGGCTAAGCATCTCTTACTCCAAAATCTGCTCGGACTTGTCAGCAACTTTATTATATCGGAAAGTGGCGCTGATAGTTCCCGGGATTGACTTTTAGGCAACTTTACTACATGGGCAAGTGCCTTGTATCTATCTACCAATAAGTAAATAGATGAGTTTCTTACAGCGGTATGTGCCACTGAACTCTTGTGGTATAAGTTTGTCAGCAACCAACGTTCATTGGTAAAGTGTTCCAATCTCACCAAAAATCAGAGATTTACATTTTTTACACCCGGAAATGTCATAGATCCCTCTTTAGATTGGGGCATGTTGGCAGTTTTTTTTACATCTGCAAGTCCCCCTGACTTGGCGTTAATTTAGTTCTTTGAGAGGAACAAAGTAGCTAGAGACAACTGTAATGTGTTGCCATTTTCCTTTGAATAGATTAGATGAATCCGTGCCTGATGGATCAGTGCCAGTTGCCATTGCTGATAAGGGATTGTAAACTTATTTATCTTATTTTCTGGCCTACTCTGCACATCATAGCTGTCTGTGTTTGTTATGCTTCTAACCGTTCAATACTGTCAATTACTAATTTGTTTCTTTACGGACAGCCGACAGTAAAATATGACTCCTGATCACTATCTAGTGTTACGACCATGTAGTTTAATTACATGTGTGTTAAAATTTGAATTCTTTCTATTTCATTTTTTATTTCATTTTTATATTATTAAATATAATTATTATTATGATGATGATTATGTTCACAGTGTCTGATATTTTGATAGAAACATCGTGTTTATTTAGAACGTAAATGTGACTCGCATGAGCACGATTTTTGCATGTCGATTCAAGTAAACAGTCGGCAATAGCTATGTAAATGATTGGTTGTGACCACGGTCATTTCTAATAATACTTGTTGACATTCTATACTACGTTGGGGAGATTTCGAAATCGCCATGTGTTCCTCGTGCGTGTACATGGAATGACGTTTTAGTTCGCTTTAAATACTCAGGTACCTGCAAAATAGTCTAGAGTCGTATTTTAACATCCTAGAGAGTCATATTGTAACATCTTATAGAGTTTCTAATACCTTAAGAAGAAGGTATTCTTTTGTGCTGTAAAGAGTTGTTCGTTCGTACGTCTGTAGAACGACTGTAGAACGACATGTTTTGTTATTGATGATAGCTGCACTTCATCTACCTTTTAAATAATAATTATTTTCCCTGGAAAACTACACAACTGGCTTTGGACAAAGACATTTGGTGAAATTAATTCTAAATTGGAACAGAACAGTACAAATTGTGATTCACAGTGAAAATTCTGGACATTTGTGTAAAATCTTCGTCTGACGTCATCATCCGCCATCTTGGAACGGAATTGAGATTCAGACTACTTCAATTTAGAACGTTTATTTACAGGACTTATGTTTTTTACAATTTTAGGACAAATTTTTGGATTTTCTTCGCAAATCGTAAGTCCTATTTTATATTTTTACCTTTTCACCATGTTTTCTATGAAAATAAATTATTTTTGTTAAAATTTACAAAGCTAGCTGTCTTCGCTCTTTTCTTTATGTTACTTTAAACGAGCTGATACGTAACACTAGTAACTCTTATTTCAGTACAGGCTAAAATAAACGTCATGCAGGGGATGCATGCATTCAGTACTGACTCTTTTAGTAACGGGTTTCTTTTATTAGGATTTGATTACACATACCATTAAACGGCCATTATTCACTTTGTTTGGATCCTCGTACAGTTATATTCCGTTGTAAAGTCATTATATTATACAAACACCTACGAGAAAACTCAATTATAAAGTATATGGACATTTTTTGGACGAAGTCGACGAAAAGCTGTTAGCAAACAAAAACCGTTTGAATGTTGTTAGCTGTGATAACACAATGAAACCATATTAGCATCAAAGTTTAGAATAATAAATACTATTTAGTTTAAGATGAGTAAAGGCGCCTACATGGCCACATCGACTTGCACCATAGTACTGTCCGAATGATAATATCCTGCGAAGCTGTCTTTCGATCTATCTTAATTGTTTCCAACCCATTACTGCACAGACCAGATTATTAGTGTCCGAGTATTTGTTTTTTCAGCAAATTGGTGGAATAGCCAGTACATAAGTGTTTTATATTATACTACCAACTGTTTTTAATTAAAGATATTTCTTGCATCTCTATTTTTTTTTTTTTCTTTGATCCTCTTTGTTAATTTCAGCAACAAGCCTAAGAGGACATCTCAAATATGTAGAATATGCCAGTGCAGTCTTGGAGGAAAATGGAAACGGATATAATATTAACATCACATGATTTTGAACACAATGTTCAGCGATGGACATCAGGGTTTTCGTATTAACTAAGTCTCAAGGATTAATGTTTTAAAAGCTTGTATAACAAGTCTTTCAGTCGCTTTTTACCAATTCCGTCTCACAGAAAACATTACTCCCCAAAAAGTTTTAAGAAGTTGGGTTTTTTTAATATTCTTATGGTAAGTCAACTTTTGAAACTTAAGTCTACCACCAGTTCTAAAAACAATAATATTTGCTGTTTAAAAACGGACCAAACTGTGACACAACCTTATGCAGGAGTATTAAAACTATTTTTCTTTCATATATTTTCAGAGCCTGAGTCAACTGGATGTCATATCTTTGTTAGCTGCATTTTGCAGAAACACACTAGCAGATATACAATCGTAACTAATGTATCTCTAGTCTAGTGTTACGTATATGTAATGAAATTGCTTGTGTGTTAGTTTTGAAATTCTTTTTTATTTTATTTTTGTTTCATTACATTTTATTGTAATGATTATTGCAGGGATTCGAAATTCTTTTTCAGTAATTCTGTTTATCTAAGACGTAAAACGTATTACATTGGCAATATTTTTTGTTTACCTTGGTCCGCGGTAGTGTAAACGCTACGCTAAAACGATTGGATATTGCCAAGGTCATGTCGTCTAGTCTGAATAAACAATGTGTTAATTTTCAATTTGTTTCAGAGTGATAGTAGGTAGGGATTCTTCCTACGTGACGAATTGCATTTTTCTTATTGCGTATTTTAAGTGTTAGGAGACTTCGTAGTCTGTCTCGCGAGAACGGGTTGATAATTTCGGTAGATATAATACTCTTCCCGAGTGCTTATCAGTGAGCTGTATTCCTGATACCTAGAAGGCCGGATAGGTTATTTTATTGTTGAAACCAGATTGTTTTTGAAATTCATTTGTATTTGGAATTTAATAATTTATTCTCTAGAAAACCAAACGAGTGTACTGTTTTATAAATTCTGGGAGAAAGAAATTCAGTAGAAATTTATTCTGGAATTATTCGGAAACATAAACTGTGATTCAGTTGAGGAATTGTTGCTATTTTGTACAAGGACCACATCTGACGTCATCGCCTTCCATAATGGAAGTCCTCGAGATTCAAACTTGGATTCTAGTAGAACTATTTAGTGATTGGACCTGTATTTTTCATTCTTAGGATTAAATTTTGGATTATATTCACAAACCGTAAGTTCTATTTTCCAATTTTCACATTGTTTTCTAGGGAAATAAATTATTTTGTTAAAATATATAAAGCTTGTTGTCTTCACTCTTTTCTCTTGTTATTATTGTACGAGCCTACACGTAACACTAGGTACGAACAGTCCGGAAGGAGAATCCAGCGAGAATAATCAGTGGTGCCTGTCACATGCAAATAGAATCAAATTAATGAACGAGTGAGCACAGTCACAGTCATACAATTATTAAATTATACATTTTTTTCTGGCAACCAGATAGTCTTTCTTAAATAAATCAACCCTAGCTTGATAGTCTCTTATGGGTGTTCATCCGAGAGGAGCAACAACATTCCTGGCTTGAGACCGAGTTAGAATCCCAGAAGAGTGCTGTATTTTGCCGGTTAGATAACATACCCATGTCTCGTTACCCACCAAATTCTAACTAAAGCCATTAGACAAAAGATCTTTCAGCGGACTTTCGGTAATTTATGTCTTGATGATTCTTCCTCTACAACCAACGTTGGAATGAATAATGTGCCGCAGGACCAGTGACTTGAAAGATTGAAGAGAATCGAAGGTATACAATTGCCTAATAGTAAAGATGTGTTTCAATCCATTTCTGACAATCGGATGAAATTGCTTTTGTGTTTAACGGCAAAACAACCCAAAATAGTTAATTAGTGCTGAGGCAATCGGAGTAAAGAGCCTTTTCCAAGGGCTTATCATAGTAAACAACCTGAGCTGATTCATCACTATGATTTGAACCCACGTCTTTTGTAATCACGAATCAGGCACACTAAGCACCGAACTCCGATGGAGTCTGTCTTTCTGAATCTTCTTTTATGTCATACGAGAGCCACACTAGACCTACGCTACTTTCCTGAAAAATCTGGGTTGATAAACGTGGACTAGACTGATTTGTGTAACTTAACTAAGAACGAAGCATGTCTCTCCAGAAGTACACAAGACAGAACAACCTATCTCTCCAAAACGCCTTTACCAGAGCATGCCAGATATTGGTAAGTATAGTCCTAGCAGGAACATTGTTCTCATAATACAAAATAAACTACTGAAAAATAAATGCAAACAACATGTCAAACACCAACAGATTGTAGCAAATAGTTGGAAATTATTCTGAAATGTGTGTCTTTCACCCAGAGTCACCCGTCTTATTAAAACATTTGCCTTTTAAACCCTTAGCAATATCCGATCTAATTGGCCTCTCGTATCATCCAATGTTTAAAGACATATGCAACAATCTAACATATGGAATAGGAGCAACATTAGCACTGTCATTGCTAAATTTTAATGATTTTGCTTTTTGCTTTTTGCTTTTTAGGTGCTCAGATTCAATGGACAATGACTTCGGAGACATCTCAGCACTAAATTGACCTGCCGGTTGTCTTGCAGGGAGAGAGTTGACTTGTCTACGCTACTGGAGAGTAGTTTAAAGATAAACAACATTTTCTGAGGTAGATTGGTGACAAGCCTTATTGTAGTTACTGCTTAGAAAGAAAAAATTAAATGTCATCAGTCTACGTTTTTTTAGCGAGATTTAACATTTGAACCTCCCTTATCTCGATATTGTTTCTAATATATTTTTTGACAATACTTGATAATTCGACCATAATTAAATTACATCCTTACCTTAGCTTGTTCAAAGGCATCAGATTTATGTATAAATAACTCTTGTAGTATTTGGGCTTAGTTCATGTTTGGGATAGCTAATTGGTGTGCCTCGTGTTCGTAAAAGTGACAATCTCATAGTTCTGTAACATAGATTTTCAGTAATTAGGTGTGATCATTAAAATAAAGTATTCAATGATATTTGTAAGTTTTATCATGAAGTGTTTCATGTTAAATCCTAAGTATTATTAATACAAAGATTAATTGTGACCGTGAATACGGCGTATCATATGATTGTTGTTCAATGTGATCAAGCAGATGAGGTGTTATATGATTTAAACACCTATTGATCTATGGAATTGTTTCAACTGTTATCATATATTTATCATCGTGGATACTAACTGCCCGTCAGGCTGGCCTTGTTCAGCTGCAACACTCTAACTAAACAATGTTCTTTACTGGTACAATCATAGAAAAATATATTTCTAAAAAATATTTAAGTCTCAGGTGATTATGCGTCCCGGATGTTTTACACCAGCTTCAGTTTTACCTAGTATCTCTAACGACCGTTTCGGTTCAAGAACTGTTACTATGCAAGTGCGTTCTTGCTGAATAACAAGATAGATCTTTTACGTCTTTGATCAGTCAATGTTGGTTTAATATAATCGCTGTAGAATTTAATGGGGGGGGGGTGACTTCGGCGATGAATTTCGTTTCATCGTTATAGAAACAGCCTTTAGATGGTTTCGAATTATAGTGGCTTATCAGGGAGGTTGTAGCAACGGTCGATTTCTATCTTGCCTTTGCTTAGATTATATTTGTTCACAAATGTGAGAAGGATAACAGTACTCTGATGTAGATATTTGTTCAAAATGTGAAACATAAAGGTTATCGATGAAAACATCTGCTGTCACTTTGTCCACGAGAGCGCTGATAGATTCCGCAACACCACAATACATCACGTCTATCTAACAATAAATCTTTAAACAAAATGTCAAAGGATTGGATTAGTGTTGAATACTCCAAACTCATGTTCATAATGCATATGTGAAACATTTATGACGAACCACACTGGCATTCGACCATTCCCTATGGTTTCAACGTCAGCGTGTTTCGCCAGTTCCTTTGGCTCTATGAAACTGCAACGCTTGGTAGATGTTGACATCTTCTGTGTGGCCTTTTCGTTCACCCAGTCTTTGATAAAAGCAAACTGTAAATACGAGTAGCTGATTCCCTCAATATCACTGAATTTGATTAGGCTTTTCATGACAGCGTCTCGCAATTTCGGAATAGAATTTAGAATATCCATGTTATACTGTGTATATTTTCCAGTTTTGTCTTGTTATGTATGTTTAATTTGCTTTGTTTGTTAGCTAAATTTATTTTATTTTATTTCTCTACATGCTATTGTAACATAACATTGTATGTTGGACTAGACCATACTAAGAGATGCTCTAATTTCACAAAAGAAGCAACAGATACCCTACACTCACTGAAAAGAAGAATAGACATCATAATTAAGCCTGCAGATAAGGGTTCTGCTGTTGTCGTTATGAATAGGAAGACCACGTTAGCGAAGCAAGTAGACAACTAAATGACTCTAGGTTCTACCAAAAACTAGACCATGATTCAACACTGGAAAATGCAAAAAACATCATTAGTATTATTGATGAGGTGTACCAAGTCGGGCACATAGACCAGCAAACGAGAATCTACTTAAGCCCTGTCTATATATCTATACATATGTGTCTATATATATATATATATATATATATATATATATATATATAATATATATATATATATATATATATATGTATATATATATATATGAGAGGATTTTTTCATTCATGCTTTAATATCGAGCACTTTAAGTTATATTATATTGTGTCCAGTTGGGATAAACTTGTTTTCTTCAAATTGCTAACTTCAAGTGATTATTTTCTCTTAAAATACAACAGTGCTTTGATAAAATTCTTGGATAGAGACAGTCACTGGAATTTATGGTGTATTCAAACCTGGAATTATATTTCTGTGACTGCTGGCGTATTAACAAACTAGGAGCTATAAGAGACACTTCATCGCCTTCAGTTTTTGGATTTATTTACTTTATTTTATTCAGGATATTTCATTATTTTCGAATTGTGTCTGTAATTCTTGGATTATTTTGAGATTTCATTTGCAATACCGTAAGTTCTATTTGCTCATTTTCAGTTTGTATTCAGGGGAAATAAATTATTTGTTAAGTTTTGCAAAGCCTGTTGTCTTTCACTCTTTCTTTTTACTTATATTAAGAGCATAGACTCGTAACAGTCTTGGAGAAATAAAAGCAGATTCAGGTCGACGCCAGCAACAGCTCGGCTTGCAAAATCAGTCAAATTTGTATTGGTGGTTAGATCCACGCCAGTACCGCGTCATTCTCAACTTTGTCACGACGTAATTATTTCCAGGCCTTTCGCTTCATTGCGCTCAGTGTTACAAAAAGATGATCAAAAGAGGTACGTCCATCCGAGTTTGCAACAGAAACGTTGAATAATACAGCGGTTGTCCGCTCCAGTTTCAGGTAGTGCAAGACCGTAAGAACCAAAATGTTAAAAATGTCGAGGCCTTACCACTTAAGCAACACAGCCAATTTGAGATCTTGTTGTTAAATCCAGGTTGACAATACCGTCTTCCCACGTGCGTGGAATCATCGATGCAAGATCATTCGGCATAAAGATACCTGTTTGACTGATTATGTCGTTGCGATTAAATTAAAATTAGTTAATGCACGCGAAACCTTTTGCGAGTACAACCGTGCAGTAGAAGACGTCTGCCTGCGTGTATTTTGCTAGACGTCACAGATAGAAGAAAATATTTTCTTTTTTTAAAAGTAGCTATTCGGCCTTCAGAGTCATTCTAGATACAGTTACAACGACCTCTAACTCAGACGCTTTGCATTAGAGCAAGTACCAGCCTCTAATGGCTACGATGAACATAAATACATCAAAGTTTTGTTTTGCATTTTGTTTTGTTCTGCAATTGCGTCACTTCTGACTGGGACACCTTAAACGTCACTGAGGTGTTTGGCTGCATTGAGCTGATCAAGTTGTGTTTCGGTCAACCCCAGATAATTCCAGTGAACTTTGCCAGAGAAAGTTTTAATGCGACCCCACAATCATTACTTATTGCACCTTTTATGTTCGCAAACTGCTTTGGGCTAAGGCCAGCATTATCTTCGTCGTAGAACATTATTATTTGGAAAGGTAACAAATTCAATTACTAGTAACATTTTCTGCAAGCGCGCCAATAACCATCATTCTCCCCAAAGCACCCTCTAAGTACAGAGTCTTGTCGAAAAGAATCACATTGGTTAACATTCAAATCAGTAAAACGTGAATGAAAGTACTTTTCGACCAGAAACTGTTTGAACAGCCCCAAGGTTTGCAACTAAATGTAATAAATCAAGTAAATTAAAAAAAAAAAAAAATAAATGTAAAACTGTCAAGTATCATGTGGCAAAGTCTTTTGGGGAATCTTCGTCGATGATTTGATGCCAGTGCATGTGCGACCATAGCTTGAGATATGAACGTGTGAACAGATTATCCGTAAAATTAAGTAAACTTTCGTTGCTGCGTTCCTGAGGACAGTTTAATGTTAGAAAAATTTCTGATACTCCTAACCTGCCAAACATTATCGCACTATACTCTTAATCGTCAGCCCTAGCTGCATGTTGAGATGACATGAATGCATGTTGTGTTGCCATAAGACTATGGTGAGTACTTATTGGGTATATAAACTGTCGATTGACGTCGTGTCTGTGATTATCGCCAGAAACGACACACATAATAAAAGACAATAAACGGTCCATTGTGGTTGAATTAGTGCAGGGATTATTGAAGGCATCGAGAATGTCAAAGCTGACTACCCACCTTTACCATTATCAATACCGTCAGGATGCCATATTGCCATATTCTAAGGTTGGCAGCATTTTTATGGGTTAAATGACTGTATGCTGTAAATCTGCATAAACAATTGAGGGAGATTGCATACGAAAATTATAATCAAAGTCAGAATTAATCCATTCAATCCTGCCAACAGGCATGGTTTGCACGATTGGCCACCATCTACATTATTGGCGTTAGTTGCACAATTGCCCACCATATACAGTTTCTTTTTGGCGCTACTCCATTCACTCCTTGAAAATGTGGTTTGCACCCATGACTACGGTTTCTACATCTGCATTATCATTAACGAAATTCTCTGTGGAATCTCTTAATTTATCGATAATATGTCGAACGCACCCGTGGGACGTTCAACTCCATCATCCTCCGACAACATAAACGAGTAATGCGCATGAAGATCCATGAACTCTCAATCTCAAATATTAAGACAACTGTAATAAACGAGCTGGAACACTAGAGCACGGGGTTCTAGTTACACAAACATGCTGCATTGCAGCATTGATTTCGAATGAACGGGAAAGTCTTTAGAACATATTATTGTATTGTTTATATACATTAACAGTCTTGAATGAGTTCATGTACCAAAGCGAGAAACGTATCTGGGTCAGTGATGTCGTTTGTGAGTAATCGCTGACAAAACAATTCGGACTCATTGATAAATTACGATGGGTTATTTACCTCACGAACCTACCCCACAAGTGTTTGCAACCGATCCTGAAGTTCATGGAGGCCTACAGTCCATCAAAGCCTTTTACTGTCCTTACTTGTTTCGATGGCTTTCTTCTTAGATATACCCGTCTCTGTATAGATGCATGCATTTGCTATGCTAGCTGGCTCTTTCATTCTTCTTGTTCTTTTAGATATACAATAAACTATTGCTTATCATGCGTAGTTGTGGGAGCTACATGTCTTTGGGCTTGAGGTGGCTAAGGTATGTTATAACTGCATGGCATTGTTGTGATGTTTTTGTACTATTAGTGTAGGTGGTGGTGTATATACATATAGTTTCTGCTTCAGCTGTTGGTGATTCTGCTGTTGTTTTGGATCTTGGAATCGGAAGAATTCTTCCCGTGGAGGTACAGGTAAAGGTCCAAGTGGGGATTCAAGTTCGAGTGCTTTTAGTATTCGGATTCGTTTATCGGATCAGCTTGGGATGCGTCTATGTATTTGAGATTAGGTGCCTTCAGTGTCGGGCTCGTATGGTTCGTGTTCGGGTTCGCGTGGATTTGCATAACCAGAAATCTTGCCTGTTGCTACTACATGCGTTAAAGCTACACACATTGTACTACCTTTATAAACGTCTCCATCGTAGACTGGTTTAATTATTTTATTATAAAAATCAAACAGATTGCAAGTGGCTTGTTTTAAACACAGTACTTTTCCTGAATACCAAACTTGTCCAAATATTTTTTTTTCCATTCTACTGTTCCCATTTTCCAGGTAAAATTAAAGCGGTATATGTGTGATTTTCAGAAATCCGCGGCTACATGGTTGGTTAAAATGCTGCCTCGGTGTTTTCAACATTGACTATTATGCTGGTGGAATTGGTGGAAGTTTCTGAAGTACCACTCAGACGACTCCTCCGAGTACAATGGTGACTTTTACGATCGTATCAACTCTCTATTCAATTTCTGCGATGTCTTCTTATATTTCCACAAGAACCTTCAGTGGTCTCCGCTGTTGCCTCTGTAGCTTTCACATATTTCTTCTACATATTCCGGGTGGATTTGAGAAGTGGTGCAAAGGTTTGTTCTATGAGGTTTTTCAATGCCGTCTGTTGAGCCTGTACATACCTTTGTTGAGGTTGCAGCCACCAATGACATTACGGATCTGTTCCACGTGTTCACGTGCAGCTTTACGGCGTGAACACATACTCTGATATGATACCAAATATAGGTCTCGTGTAAGACGCTTTTGGCCTGTAGATTTTGAGGAAACTATAAGCATCCTGCTTAATCAGCGCAAACATATTCTGTAAATCACTTGACGAGTGGTAGAAGAGAAATTACATCAAATGAATGTTTGAAAAATCATGCTCATCAATGTCAAGAAATATCATCACTAGTATACCACAATTTGACTTGTGTCACAATAACTAACATCGTAATGGACGAAATGTATAAACTTTTGTTTCTAGAATTTTCTTGGGTCTTAACCAAGGTTTGGACTAGAATTCAAACCCATTGAATCAACCTGTGTATAGCCTTCTGCATGACAAATATAACAGTGGTCAAATAGGCCTCTACTCATAATTACAGACAAAGATCAAACATACAATACAAACTAAATATCCCTAACAATATGTCTGCCATTATATTTCAAACTACATCTGAATTCCCACCCTTATTTTGTATAATCTGAATATCTATCTATATTATACCATTTACATACTTATTTGATAGCATTGATTATCAGAAAAACCTTTCAAGGTGATGATAAAGGTAAAATGAAGACAAGCATTTTTGTTTGTAAATTAAATATAACGCTATTTTAAAGAATGTATACTATTTGTTACCGAATATTTTTAACATTAGTTGTGAAATTATGTAGCCATGTTTTAGGACAAGCTCAAATCTCCCCAGAACAAGTTTAATTTTCCATTCAGCTGATCAATGTATAAACATGCCGCATTAATGTTTGATATATTCTCATATATGAGGAAAATTCTATATCCATTATTAACGCAATACAATCAATGTGACTGGCTCATTGTCAGAACGATCTTACAGCAGCCAAAACATCATACACGAATTGTATGTAACTGTGCTATTGTTTATGTGATTCTTGGGCAAATTTGGAAAGTATTAATTTCATAGTTTGTTTTGTGCCTCTAAATCGCATTGTTTACCGACTGGCTCAAGTGCTAGGAAAAGCTCTCATTATCAGATAATCTAAATAATTCCCCCCAAACTTTGTATTTCATTACGCAAACATTGTATTATCATGGCAGCATACTATATAGCAGACAATACACGTGTTCACATGGCGAAGGTTCATCCAATGTTCTCTTTGTTTTCTTTCAGAACTATACATAAGCAAGACCTAGTTATTGTTTTGTAGGTGCTTTTTCTGGGATATAATTAGCCATAGCATCTTTCTTCCTTAACTGGATTGCCTCCTATTATGCGGTAAATGATACATATTTCGTCTTTGGATATGCACATCAATGTAAGAAAAGTTCAAGTCCTTATGTGGAAAAAATAAATAATAAACAGTGTATTTCCGAAAATAACAGCCGTATATTTAGGAAATTAAGTATAAAAATATTCAAAGTGAATAAATTGTGATAAAAACAAAACTTTGACAGATCTGTTAACTATTCCATGACAGGAAATGTCTCATTTAAGCGTACGGATTTAATGCTGCTGTAGTATTAGTATTACGTTTCAAAGATTTATTTCTTTCCTCTCAAACTAATTGTTTATAAATGTCTTCTATTCTTTAAAATGGTTACACAACAGAATCCCACAAAAAGTACTATTTATTCACTCTCATTTTTATTTAAAATTATGATCAATATCTAGCTGCTTAGATTTTGGGCCGTCAAAATGTTTGGTCTGCTATTCATATGTGGAAAATACATTGATTTCAGGATATCTGCCGAGAATTTGCATCAACCAGCCATCGCAATACTGAATGATAGGCCACGTTAACAATCTTAAGCGAGCTTCTATTAGTAAGATTATCTAGGTAAAGATTTTATATGAAGAAGCTAGGCTGGATGAAAAGTGCAGGAAACTGCACACATCTTTGTCCAGACATAACCACATGAAGTTCCTGATGGACGTAAAGATGGTGATGTGAAAGGTAGGCACCTTCAATGTAAATGGAGACTGGTCGGCAACAATTTTAAAGTGCTCTTTCCGAAACAATATTATTTCACAGGGAAATATTTATAAGGTAAAATAGTCCCTCTTTCCTTACAACAAAGAAGCAATGGAAATAAAATCATGGGCTTTGAGTATTTAATACCCTGTCTGAAACCCCATTTCATTAAATGGAGTATATTTTTTCATTTAAGGATTCCATCATGGTCATGTGAAAGCAAAACGAGAAAGTTGAGTGCATGGAGGGTCCAATTCTTTAGTCTTCTGTAATGGCGGAAAAGAATCACGTATTGTCTGTTAGATACGATCAGATCTCCACAAAGAGGCCTGGTTTTGCCCTTTTTGGGATGTCAGTTATTTAGCAGTAGATAAAGCAGGCTGCTAGGGATGACTACCTTTTTCGTTAGGAAGGGTGGAAACGTTTATAGGCTTCTTTGCTTGTCCCACACGACTGTCTGTTCAGTTTACAAGAGGTGAGATGGAATTGGAAACCAATTATGAATAATTTCGCTGTGTCGTTTTCCAGGGAACATGATTAGGTTATCTCGACCTTTCGGACAAACGATGAGAAGGCTAAGCATCTCTTACTCCAAAATCTGCTCGGACTTGTCAGCAACTTTATTATATCGGAAAGTGGCGCTGATAGTTCCCGGGATTGACTTTTAGGCAACTTTACTACATGGGCAAGTGCCTTGTATCTATCTACCAATAAGTAAATAGATGAGTTTCTTACAGCGGTATGTGCCACTGAACTCTTGTGGTATAAGTTTGTCAGCAACCAACGTTCATTGGTAAAGTGTTCCAATCTCACCAAAAATCAGAGATTTACATTTTTTACACCCGGAAATGTCATAGATCCCTCTTTAGATTGGGGCATGTTGGCAGTTTTTTTTACATCTGCAAGTCCCCCTGACTTGGCGTTAATTTAGTTCTTTGAGAGGAACAAAGTAGCTAGAGACAACTGTAATGTGTTGCCATTTTCCTTTGAATAGATTAGATGAATCCGTGCCTGATGGATCAGTGCCAGTTGCCATTGCTGATAAGGGATTGTAAACTTATTTATCTTATTTTCTGGCCTACTCTGCACATCATAGCTGCCTGAGTTTGTTATGCTTCTAACCGTTCAATACTGTCAATTACTAATTTGTTTCTTTACGGACAGCCGACAGTAAAATATGACTCCTGATCACTATCTAGTGTTACGACCATGTAGTTTAATTACATGTGTGTTAAAATTTGAATTCTTTCTATTTCATTTTTTATTTCATTTTTATATTATTAAATATAATTATTATTATGATGATGATTATGTTCACAGTGTCTGATATTTTGATAGAAACATCGTGTTTATTTAGAACGTAAATGTGACTCGCATGAGCACGATTTTTGCATGTCGATTCAAGTAAACAGTCGGCAATAGCTATGTAAATGATTGGTTGTGACCACGGTCATTTCTAATAATACTTGTTGACATTCTATACTACGTTGGGGAGATTTCGAAATCGCCATGTGTTCCTCGTGCGTGTACATGGAATGACGTTTTAGTTCGCTTTAAATACTCAGGTACCTGCAAAATAGTCTAGAGTCGTATTTTAACATCCTAGAGAGTCATATTGTAACATCTTATAGAGTTTCTAATACCTTAACAAGAAGGTATTCTTTTGTGCTGTAAAGAGTTGTTCGTTCGTACGTCTGTAGAACGATTGTAGAACGACATGTTTTGTTATTGATGATAGCTGCACTTCATCTACCTTTTAAATAATAATTATTTTCCCTGGAAAACTACACAACTGGCTTTGGACAAAGACATTTGGTGAAATTAATTCTAAATTGGAACAGAACAGTACAAATTGTGATTCACAGTGAAAATTCTGGACATTTGTGTAAAATCTTCGTCTGACGTCATCATCCGCCATCTTGGAACGGAATTGAGATTCAGACTACTTCAATTTAGAACGTTTATTTACAGGACTTATGTTTTTTACAATTTTAGGACAAATTTTTGGATTTTCTTCGCAAATCGTAAGTCCTATTTTATATTTTTACCTTTTCACCATGTTTTCTATGAAAATAAATTATTTTTGTTAAAATTTACAAAGCTAGCTGTCTTCGCTCTTTTCTTTATGTTACTTTAAACGAGCTGATACGTAACACTAGTAACTCTTATTTCAGTACAGGCTAAAATAAACGTCATGCAGGGGATGCATGCATTCAGTACTGACTCTTTTAGTAACGGGTTTCTTTTATTAGGATTTGATTACACATACCATTAAACGGCCATTATTCACTTTGTTTGGATCCTCGTACAGTTATATTCCGTTGTAAAGTCATTATATTATACAAACACCTACGAGAAAACTCAATTATAAAGTATATGGACATTTTTTGGACGAAGTCGACGAAAAGCTGTTAGCAAACAAAAACCGTTTGAATGTTGTTAGCTGTGATAACACAATGAAACCATATTAGCATCAAAGTTTAGAATAATAAATACTATTTAGTTTAAGATGAGTAAAGGCGCCTACATGGCCACATCGACTTGCACCATAGTACTGTCCGAATGATAATATCCTGCGAAGCTGTCTTTCGATCTATCTTAATTGTTTCCAACCCATTACTGCACAGACCAGATTATTAGTGTCCGAGTATTTGTTTTTTCAGCAAATTGGTGGAATAGCCAGTACATAAGTGTTTTATATTATACTACCAACTGTTTTTAATTAAAGATATTTCTTGCATCTCTATTTTTTTTTTTTTCTTTGATCCTCTTTGTTAATTTCAGCAACAAGCCTAAGAGGACATCTCAAATATGTAGAATATGCCAGTGCAGTCTTGGCGGAAAGGAAAATTCCATGTAGGATGATTTATATAGCCAGTAATGTACACGCAATAATATTACGATCCTCGTCAATTTGAGTTAAGAAAACATTTGTCGTTAGGCCCGATTTAGCTAGTGGTAATGTGATACTGCTAAAATTTTTCAGAATGTAAAATGAAACACTTCAATTGGTCCATATATTTTTTTCTCTGGACCTTTCAAACAGAACATTTATCCGCAAGAACATGAATAGTTTTATCTAAATTTAATTTTACTACGTCTGCTGATAATTTTTCGCGGCTCAGAGAGACCCCAATTGGTAAAGCTGTATATTCACTTGGGTTGACCGCCTCATGGCGATGAATATGGATGATGGAACTCAAGTGGCTCGTGCCTGCGTACAACCATAGCTCACATTGCGAGAAAATGGGTAATGTGGTAGAAAAAGCTCCACAATATATATATATATATATATATAGAGTAACATCAGCTATATCATTGCAGTGGATAATGATATTGTGTAATTACAGGCATCACACACTACACACCTTCACACCCGGTAAATAGCATACTTCACTGAGTTTCCATTAATGAAGATAAAATCAGTTCTAAAGAGGGTATCACGAATTATGCAAAACAAACTGCACCGTATACGGTTAACTTGCACTTTAGTGATATTTATTTATTTTGCTTTTTTTCCCTTCCTGTTTATAAACTGCTATTTGTTTAATTTGTCAAGTAAATATGCTGGCAAGTAAATGTTACTTCCATATATCGCACGGTAGGGTGTTGTCAATAAACATGTTCTCAAATTGAAAGAATATGGATAGATTAATAAGGAAATACTATAGATCAGATGGACACAA
>JAECUM010084857.1:0-13218 GCA_016617855.1 Megalonaias nervosa | reverse complement strand
GTGCAACTAAGAAAAGAAAATCGTATTTTCTTGTCTATAGCATATATACAAAGGGCAATAACTCTTGCTCATTATCAGCTCTTGCTAACACCGGGTGTAGATATCTTTTATCTGAGCGACATGGTAACAAGGATGCTTGCATGTCGGGGTGGCTGGAAGGGTTTTAAGTAATGTGATTGAGTAAGTATTCTCAAAGAAACATAATTTATTTTAAAAATTTGCTTTTTCCTTTACATACGTTCCCCAATCGCATTATGTTAGGAGAATAAGTAATAGGAGGAGGGAAAGCTGATCACTCGACCACTTCCTTGATTATCTTTATAAGGAATGATGATTGACTCACCATGTAAACAATCACCCGTTCTCCTAATTGCATTAGCAACACAGCCTGGGGTCACTTGACCTGTGACCCTTTGATACCGTTACCCTTTGATACCGTTAAGAAGATGAATATTGAGTTCTTCTGACCAACAATATTTTACCGGCGAATCCATCGAAGCTAATGGGCTATATTGATTGATCAAGTTAGTTCTGGTGGCCCTCTGGCCGTCTCATCTGCTGCCACCGGACCAACCATATGTATGTTTCTTCTTCCTCTGCGACGCTAAGTCCTTAGATAAAAGCTCGAGAAGGTTGACTCCGCATACAACAAACAGCTTCTATTATATCTTGGAGCAAAAGGTTACATTCGAACGCGAGGCTCGCAGAGATGTTTCGAAGTTTCTGAGCTGTAATCATCCTGAGGGGACTCTGATCTGGTGAGATATCCGATTACGCCAAGGGTACAGCCACAACATCAGCCACGAAACAAGGGCTTGAGGGGGATATCATGTGTCTCAGCTGTCATCGCAACGAAGAGCAGTTCGTTTGTACCACGACTGGTCCTTGTGCGTTTCAAGTAGTACTTGAGAGCGAGAACAGGACCTGGCATGGCTGCTATTCTCAATCTGATTATGGAAGAGAGCGAGTGACGATTCTTTGGTTACCGACAGACCGTTACCTATTTTTTTGCTACAAATCCTGGTTGTGTAGGAGAAGCAGTGAACCCTCCGATCTGAACTGAAGAGAGTTCGGGTTAACAGAAAGGGCTTGTAAGTAGCTTACCCTGAAATCAGTATCCAAAGTTATCAGGAAGCATGTCTTGCATGAAAGTAACTTTTTGGAAGCGTGGGCTAGACGCCAGAATTGATTAAAATCGAGCCAAGGTAAAACTGATATGGTTTCATTTCTAAACCAAAAGAGAAGGATTTTGTGGATTGAGACTAAAATTGGCTTAAAGATCCAATAGGTCTTTATTATGCCTAAAATCATGCATGTCATGATGTCTGAATGTATCCAAAACCATAAAGCGGTAGCCTTTGATAGAGACTGGGGCCAACTGTTTCTCCTTAAAGAGCCAGAAAAAAACCACACATCGGTGAGTTGAGGGATTGAGGCAGTCAGATGGACGATGTTATTAGTATGGCACAAGTCCCTGAAATACGCCACCTTCCCTGGTAAGCTTTCCGAGTGGAGGGCCTTCGTGCTGTCGACATTCTCCACCATCCAAGGTTTACATTGTGCGTCTCGCAAGGCTCTCCTGATAAAGCTAAGTGTAGAGAGGACGGCGGTCCTTGCAGGAATGGAACACCGGTGACCGTGGTTGATTGATAAGATTCGGATTGACTGGAATCTTTCTGGGCAGATTTATGGCTAAATCGAGTAGATCTTAAACCCAGGGCTTGTCCCAAATGAGAAGAGCTATCAAAATCATCTTGCAATTCTGTCCCGATCACTTATGGGTTATTTTTGGTATCAGGACCTTGACAGGGTAGGCAAATGACTACAGCCCCTGTCGACTGATCGCCAGCGTATTCATCGCAGACATTTCTGGGTCTGGGACTGGAGAGATGAAGGTGGGTAACTGTGCAAATCCGAGTGAAGACAGATTGATAGAAAGACCGTTCCGTGTGAAGGACATGACCTCTCCTGGATCGAGTGTGGGCCAAGACATTGGGTCTGCCGGGAATATGTTTAATTCCTACGTTGATGTGGAGATTGTATCGCCAACGTAGAAACTGCCAAATCAGAACGAACAGGTCGGGTAATTTGCTGCCTCCCTTGTTGAGGAGGAGGTCACAACTCAGAGTTCTCGTATATAACGAAGACATATTCGTATCAGGTTGTATCTTTTCAGAAGCGAAAGGCATTGATGACAGCCTTCATTTCTAGAATGTTGATGTGCAGAAGAGGCCATTCCAGTGGGTCCCACGTGCCGCTGACGGTAGTGACGTCTGGAAGAGGTGGGTAACGCAACCGTGCACACTGGTGTCGGTACACACCGTTTTCTCCGCTTGGAGATTCTCCAGCAGGATTCCCACGGTCAGTCAACATAGCTTGCGCCAGTGAGGCAGGAGTTATCACATATCGTGCGTGATCATGACTATTTGATTGAGGGTACTTGAAAAGGGACGTCATTGTACTCGCAATGTCATTTGTAATGGGCCTAGAAAAAGACGGACGTGCAAGTCCGCTGCCGCATTGAACAAACTGAGTAGATATAAAAGCTCTCTCGATTAAGTCCAAGTCTAGTAGGAAAAGGACTCGACGCGTTCGATGATTCTGAATAAGCGAACACGAGGACGTCACATCAAATCCCAGTTGGTGCAAACATTCCATACCCAGATTGTCAAATGTCTGGTGTAGATGGAGGTCTGCTTTTTATCTAGTTCACTAGAAAGTCTACATAATCTAAAAGAGATAAGAGATCGTTCCTGGCTTGGGGTAGTACATAACGTGCCATGTGTTTCTGGAGGATTTCGACCAGGTACACTGCAGTAATTGTAGATAACGTCGATGGGAACAGGGTGATGACCCATTCCATAATTTTGATAAAAATCCAATGGCTGATGTTCAAGCCAAAGGGGAGAGCTGTGAAGTGTTAAACTGTGTCGCGGTAAGCAAAACGGAGAAATTTCCGATGAACCGGTTGGATAGGGACATGAACGTAGGTCAGATCGAGTCTCATAGCATACTCACCCCTTCGAACGGAGAGGCAGATTTATCTCCCTGTCGCCATCTTGAATTTTGGAGGTGCAATGAATTGTTTGAGGCGACTCAAGCTGATGACGTGTCTCAACGTAACTTGCCGTTTGATTTACAAATAATAAACAGCCTGGAATAAAACTCCTGGGATTGTGATCTTTGCAAAAGCTGTACCCAAGGTTCTTTTTATCTGATGAGTAGCTGTATCTCCTATTGTAAAAAGGCATTCTGCTTGATTTGACGGTGCTAACGTGTAGAGGGGAGAGGAGGGGAAGAGAGGGGAGAGTGTTGTCGATGAACAAAACCTGAAGCCCCTCGAAAATGACCTGTATCGCACAAAACCCCACCTCCCGTTCTGAGGGAATTGGGAGATCGAATGAACTCCAAATTCGGTTTCTTACTGCCTCCGTACGACTACTTCCCAGGGATCGTTATTAGTGCACATGTGACTGAGAAGATCTACTGTCCCTACACCACTTACCATCTCTTCACACTGGCGTGGGCTGATGGGTTCCAAAAGCCCGTGTAGGTTGAGCGGCAAAGTGTATGGAAGTTTCTGAGCTGCTTCCCGATATTCTTCCTTCAAAAGCAGCGGTGACCAAAACAAGGTTGTCCGGACAGGGAGGATATCAATAGATTTGAGCAATGTGGGTCGCAGACGTGCGACACGTCTTATCAAGTGTAAATTGGCCGAAGCCGTCAAAGTATTGGCCATGGTATAATGAGCAGCCCTGGTTTATCACACAAACAATCCTGGCCATCGCCTTCGAAGATCAACCGATTCTTTAGCATATCGTCCTGAGTAGCGGTAGGGGTGTAGGGCATTCGGAAGTAGCCAATACAGTATACATGTTCTCGACGGCGGCTTGAAAGCTAAGCTTCAGTCCGTTCCATAGCCGGATCTAAGTATGATGTGAAGGATGGATGATTTGAAGTTTTTTTGCACTCACTGAGTGTCGATGCCCAATTTGGGTCTACTGTCAGCTCTGAAGAAGACAAAACCAAATGGTACTGAAGCCTTAATGACATCCTTATGAAAATGTCACTAGCTCTCGCTTCTAGGCAACCACTGAAGATACAAAGGTTCGGAAATGTCGGCTGGTTTGCATTGCGATTGGTCAGCCTGGAAGCTGGCTGCATAGAACACTGTCCTGCTATCTCCGGTAACGGCCGCTCCAAGGGCATAGTTCACACTGAAATCTCCATCATAGTACGGGCATATCGCCGACGGTACGGTTAGGCGGACGTATCTGACACTAAGATCCTCGTAAATCATAGTTGGCTGGACGCATTCAAGGAAAAGGTCCCCATGTTGAAAAGGTCGTCGAAGGTGTTGTTTCATTGTGCATTACATCCAATAGATCCAACACAAACTCCATTTGTCCTGACTTGCAGGCCCGAAGACCAATGCTTGGACATGCGAGGGGTGGGGGAGGGGGAACTTACGCTAACTGGCTTCTTAAAGTGGGGAACAGCCCCCCCCCACCAAGGAGTAGGAAATGCAAGCGCGAAGTAGTTGTCTGGACCGTCTTCTCAAAAGATCTCAATTGCTAGACGGTCGGTCGGTGACGGATGTACGGCCAGTGAAATTGTTGTTGTATAAAGAGGTGAGTCCAATGGATCCGGTACAAACCCCATGCAACGTGACTTACAGACCTGAATGCTATATTCTGACATGGGGGAGGGGAGGGGACTTAAACCCACTGGGCTGCCTAAAATTTGTGAACACTACTCAGTGAGTCGGTATCAGCAAAAACGAACTCTTGGTTGTCTTCCGTGACTTATTCAGCCTTTCCTTCCCTTCAATGCCGAATGGACTACTCTTGCTTTGAACGTACATTTCATGCATTTAATAGTCATTCCTCCTGAAACGACAGAAGAAGAAAAAGGAAAGCATGGATTAGCAAATCAGTATATAACTAGATGATACTGTAGCCCAAACACCCTCTGACGACTTATTACATACGCTGCATGCCATAGAAGATGTATACTTAGTACATACAACACATGAGTCATGGAAAACTTCCATGCTCAGAGGTTGCATTAGATCATTTAGGTTTTAAATGGACAAAGGTTTAAAGTTTTAAAGGTGACAAAATCACTCACATTTGGAAGCAATTGTAAGAGCAAACGTAAAAACGTGCAACAGAATAATTAATGGACACAGTAAATCCCAAAGGAGAGGTGGATGATTACATTTCAACACAAAAATGGCGTGGATTGACCAAGGATAAACTGTATGATGGTACCAGTACAGCAGCGAAGCTAAAAACTTGCTAAACCTGGCGGTGGCAAAAGGGAAATATTGGGCAGGAGATATTGCTCTTTACCTATATGATATAGACAAGAAAAGACTCTTTTGTCTTTTATTAGGTCTGGATTCGTGAGGTGTAAGGCTAATATTCCTAATGTAATGTGATTGGGGAACGTATTCAAAGAAGAATAAGGAATATGCGAAATTAGAATGATACATGTGTTCTCAGAAAGAAGAGCATCAAGACTAAAAGGTAAAAAACTATTACAAAAACTAACGGTGGAGATCAAGACGATGTGTTTTGCACATAAATACATGCCAGTAAATAACCTGAGATTACATTTAATGACCGAACTAGATGGGTAGAGGAGACTCTGCCCGAAATACAAGATTCCAGTAATACTGTTTGTACTTTTGAACTGCATTTCGAGGTTTCATTAAGGAATATCGATTAGCTCTAGAGGATTATTTCCAGATAAAAGTGAGTTCATTTCTAAGGAAATTGATATATGATTAATACTGTACAAAATCATCTAATCGAAACTTGGTTTGTAGATTGGAAAAATTAAGAGAAACTACATAACAACGGAGGTTTGTATGCATTTAGCTTAAATCTGAAATTAGCATGACCAAGGTTGTTTTGAGTTAAACAACAGAAGTGGTTAAAGTGCTAGAGAGTTCATTTAGAGTGTGAGAGAAATGGCTAAAAGCGCGTTTCAGAAAGATATCCGTAGATTGAGAAACATTGAATGCATTTAAAGTTTGTTGCTATATTGTGCTGCAAAACTGACCTTCTGAAATAAAATATACAATTTGCGAACATTTGCGTCTTCTGTCAATTTGGATATTTATCAGTCTAAGCATTTTAACACTTGCATTTTGAATTTATCGAATATTTGCTTACAGGATTCTGTAAAATGCCGTATCAATTGGAAACCAGGAGCATAAAGTACATTTTTGGAGACCTACTAAAGTATCTAAAATGGTTTCAAAGCTGCCACATCAATGAAAAGCCTGGAATATACTTTCCTCCTTTTCAACACAGTATCAAAACAATCGTTAAGCTCAGTCTTTGTACCATGAATGGAATCCTCATTGGCTACTTGGATAATTATCTTCCGGTGATGTAGTCGTAAAATGAAAGCAATTACAACTTGAGATTATTTTATATTACCGATTTCACATCTTACCAATTATCAGTTTCAAAGTTCTCATATTGTACATATGATGAAGTTTTCCATTTGGAGTATTGGCTTCTAACTGTTACGACTTAAAAGTTGTTAAGTCAAAAACTCCAAGACAGAGCACTAAGACACGATGGAAAATTGTCTTGTACAATTTGGAACTCTAGTAGTATTCTAAGTTTATTCCCGTACAAAATGAGCTACAACTTTGGCTACAATAAAGAGGGCATTGCCTGTCTCTATTCACAATTTTATCTATTTTGCTTTCCCAGTTAATGCAATTCAGATTGTCCCAACATATTCCGGTAACCGATTACATGTGTATATCATGAAAATATTGAAGTCATTCAACTGTACATATCATCTCTTTCATATATAATGGTTATATCTTTCGAAATGGCCAATGCGGATTCACTGTATTGTTCACCAATACTACCAATGCGGTAGTATCTACTATTACCTTGATATTAAACAGAACGAAGTAACTATCTGGTACAATTAATATACTTTGTATGTTTTACTACTCATACATGTAAGATTTGGGTTGAATATTGCACAGGGTGTACGCGATTTATTGAAGTATTTAACTCCTTGTTCTATCTACTACTGCTAGCTAGGAGTTATGCATGTATTGCGTACAGAAAGGTCGGATCTTTCGTCAACGACGGCAAGGGTGCACTGGGCACGACAAAGAGCCTTATAGGCAACATACATACGTACAGTGAATATATAATCTTATTGTACTTGATTATAAGCAGGATGACATACATCATTCACGTTTGGCTGCCTTGACGTTTCAAGCCCTAATTACCATCAGGGTCACTCTAGGATTAAATGATCATGGTTGGGTATTTATAGATGTGTAAACTTTACCCAAACACTCACAAAATTAACATAAAGTCCGAATCATTTGATGTTTATAATTCCAATTTACTTTCTGTCATCAGATCAGCAGATTTCATCAACAAAACATTCACTTTTATGTAGCTCGAAGTTTTCTTTCATTAGCCTCTTAACTGCGACAGAATATATAGCCCGATTTTAGCTAGACAAGAATCGTCGATTCTTTATACAGTAAAAAAGGTAGTGTGTCATAGCGGGTCATGCCAGTGATATTTTGTTACGATCAATATTTTAATATATAAAAATTGGTTGATGCCATTTAAACCAGGCTTTTTCTGTTTCTCTTCTAAATTACGACTGCGTATAGCACAGGTTGTTATAGCATTCATTGTTGTTAATTTCTACGCATATCGATCTTTCAAAAACAAAATCATATCCACTTTTAGTGAGATCCCTTGCTTGACATATAACAGTGACTTTTAATAACAGCTGTTGTAATATGTTGTCGAAGTGAAGTGCAATAATTTCCGAAGATTGGCTTGTAAAGCCTGCCATATGCATTTTTCTCCAAAAAGGGTGAGTGTAAAAGTGCAGGAAGGTATGTGCAATTACATTTTTGTAACTTTTAATGGTCGATTTTAATCTGGGGTTTGTAGATTTCGACTGGAAGTCACTGGAGTGGGTGGGTGGAACTTGTTTTTGTTATTGTAAGGGTATAAGGCGGTGACATAAATACGACTTCACATCAGATGACCTGGAAACAGGAAACCAAAAGTAGTCCGCAGAATTTATCGCTGTGTAAAAAATATCCAGATCAGTATGACGTGACCGTTTACATCCAATCAAATTGTAGAATTCATTTTGCAGATTCATTGGGTTTTAATATCTTGAGCACATAGTTGTTGCCCGGAATTGCTGCACAGTGAGCTTTCATATCTCCTCTATAATTTATATGGATACTTCATTTATTATATTTGAAAGTAACAACATATAAAGATCCTGCTAACTTAAATTCGTATTGCCTTTAAATTGTATCCTGTTCCAATGTTAGCCCAAACTTAGCAATTATGTTTTTATTATTTAATGCCTAATGAGAAAGCAACACGTTGGATGTTTCCCTCTACTCCACTGTGAATATGGATACTAAGACCCTCTAATATAAAAATTGGTAAAAGTTGTACTTAAGCCTTTTTTGTTTTATTTAAATTAACCAGTTAGGTTTATTTCGTCAATACTACATCATGAAACACCTATTATTTACAATTTCTCGATTAATAATATTATTTTGTATCTGGTTTCGATTCCTGCATCAGCGTGTAACTGGAAGACTTGTATATTCCTGGAATATAACATATTTTATCGTTTTGATCTTCTCATCTTCATTTGTTGGATAGTTGTGTAAATCTTGCCATGATTTCATTAACGTGTATCTTCCCTTGTTCATGTCCACCTTCGAAATTATCCCTTTTAAATAATTCCTGATATTGCAACAGAGAGTATTTATGTTAGGTCTTATTTTGTTGGTCGAGTGAGTATTACTCGTGCTGAAGTCTTTCATTAACTTTTTAATCTGTCGATCGGTTGGATGGATTTAATTATTACAGTTTATCTGTAAGTGCTCAAGATAGGATTGAAGGGAACCACAGTCTTCCGGTGATATCTCATTTTTCATGGCACTCAATAAAGCATTCTTTCCGCCAATTATGCTGTTACATTGACTGCGAACACTGGTGAAAGTTAGGTGTTAATCCTTTGATTATTCTTTCCATTACTGTTTGTCGCTCTTTGCTAGCAAATGTATACGTATTAAATCTCTATCTGAAAATTGATATGCATCTTAAATCATTTTCTGCTGTTTCCAGTCTGTTTTTGTAGGCCTAAGATTTTGTGAACAGTTATTCTGTGTGATAGCAGTTAATTTATTGTAAATGTCTTCCCTTCATGATGATATCTTTCAATATCGTATCATCGACGGTCGTACTAATTTGATCGTCGACCCGTTTATATACACAATTTTATCTTAGCGGCATTACACATTTGTACCGCGTCTTCTAGGTTGGCAATTACAGTGAAAAACATTTAAGTCACTGTTAAGTTATTGGTCTAATGCAATGTTTGTTTCTTTGCTTTTGTCTCATTGCTTAAAGGTAAGAAGTCCCTTGGAACTGTTGTGAATGATTCCATAAAGCTATACACGAGGTACTCTATTTACAGCACATATATAAATACGTTTCATTCTTGTCGTTCATATTGCAATATAAACTGTTATGAGTTCATCGATAATACTGTTATTAGAAAGGACCTCTGTTCACTGAAACAACGTCGATAGTTTACCGTTAATATTGTCAAATTGGATAATTCAATTTCTTTCTTTCTCGATATATTGGTATATTGTATTATCTGTCAGTTTATATTGTAAAATGTGCGCAATCAAAATCTAAACGGCTAAGAATTAACATTTCTATCCTGCTTTCTATAAGTTTCTTAAGCGTTTCGTTCTCTTACAGTTTATTCCATTTCTCAAAAAAAAAAAAAAAAAAAAAAGTTTCTTCTCATTCATTTATGTCATCATTCACAGAGAGTATCACTAATTCATATCGGTATTGTTTTGTTATTTCACGGTTGCTTTTTTTTTTTTTTTTTTTTTTGTACACTTTGATGATCAGTATAAACTCTGCATGGTCGATTATATGGCCCCTGATCGCGTTGGTCAACGTTTCGTGCATACTGCTAAACTTACCGACGACAGCCATTTCCTTATACATTTTTAAACTTTGCTGTAGATCATTTTTTCCGTAACGGCTTTGATTGGTATTTATTTTACTGTCACTACCAAACGTTAGAGGAACGATTATGCACGTAAGAACTGCTAAACCCAAACTAGCTGCAAAAAAACATATACTTTCCAAAACTGTTTCCAATCCCGCCACCACGCAATTTAAATTTTTGCACGCTACTTGGTATGTCTTGGCAACCTCTTAGTGTTCGATATCCCCAGTGAAATTATTGTAATGCATATACTCATTTTAGGTCTAAAAGTAAATTCATTGACTATTGGCAGTGTTGATTATAGCGTTGGAGCACTTGGCATAGTTTCACTCATTTAAATATAGGAGTTATACAGGCTTGAGCGGTTTTATCGACTTAATATTAACAACTAAATTTGAGAGTTAGTCATTGAGATCACGTTTTGTTTATTTCATGGTCAATATTTCCCCTTTGTGTGTCATTTACAGACCTGGTAGTAGTGACATGGCTATTAAAATCTTTCTCACTATAAGTGTTTACAACTTTATATTCTTGTTTTCTTATCCACAACTTATTGTCGGACTTTCACATAATTTTTACCAGACTTTGGAACACTGATCTTGGTTACATAGGTATTGATGTTATAGCGTAACCTCAGTTTTAACGAATCAGTGGAATTTTGTCACTATTTTAATACGATCACACTATCCATTTTTTAACCATGTCACTTGGTAATAGAAAGATACATTCACCTCTAAAAGCATAGTCCAGTGTCACATTTAAATCGGTTCTTTATTGGTACCATTTTACCCTGAAGTTTTCGTCTTTTATCTAATATTGCTCTTCTAAAATGAAAAACTCCACAGGCTTTATAACAATCTCTGACACTGTCGCAACATACTGTGTGGTATATTTTATATTTAGTACCAGTACACCATATATACAAATTACATATGACGGGATGCTTTGATATAACCTTACAATACCTTCATATGTTGATCCACTACTATCTTGAATAAGAATGTACATCAAGCAGGCAAGTTCATCTTCGCCGAGCATAGAATTTGTAAGAGCAGACAATGTCATGCAGCATTAAACAGTACCTATCGCACACCTTCTTTTTCTACAGTTTTTAAACAGTCTCCCAAATATATTAGTGTACAGTTTGAGCTTCTTTACGCTCATTTTCCAGTAACTCTTCTTGAGTTATATCAAGTCATGATAGGGTGGAATTTTAAAATTTTCAAAGACTAAATAAAGTTGCTTCATATCCATGCTATTATTTGATTTAAATGTATGATAATTGTATAAACGTATTGTACATTCAGACGGTACTTATTACATCTGAAACTCGATATAAAAGTTTGTATACTAACTTTACTAAATCTAGTAAAGAAATCCAACAACCAGATATTGCCGTTCGCGCTACATTAGTTAATCCAGACAAAACATCTTCTATATACGTAGATACAAACATGATAAAAAAGACAAAAGAGAAACAGAGATTGTAGAGTAGTTAAGTTTGCATTTCTCAAATGACGTATTTGCCTTTATTTATATCTGCTTTTAAACTATTATTTAAATGCACTGAATTACCAATTATATATCAAACGTTGTAAATCGGTACCTACTAAGAATAAGAAAAGGAATATTATGTTCAAACATTAGACTTTACAAATACTCGATATAGATATATTAGTCTGTGCGCTCATGTAAACTTCAGATGGTTCCTTACATATTACCTATAATCGGGTTCAAAGATGGTAATGTGCAGTTAGTATTGCAAAAGTCTCCTTCACAACACTGGCTACATGTGGACACAGATCGTCCAATGATGGTGTTGTCGGGGTTTAGGACCCTGTGAGGTAAACGACAGTGCTGGAAAGTGCAAGACATTTAGAGGTTGATCATATTGTACACAGAAAAATATTTATCGAAAAGTAGAGAAAAATAATCATTACAAATGTTATAAAATGACTCATATTTTAAGTGTCCTTGAGTCCGCATAATATCTTTATCTTTTCTCATATACATAGCAGCACACTATACACTATGTATATATAATAACTTACTCTGATGAAAATCTTCTTCGGAGAAATATGAAGAAACTAATAGTAATTTAACATGAATCCGCTGTTTCTTCCATTGCAAATCATGGAGAAAAAGATGTATTTATCCTGCTTTCAGCAACACTCTCTATTAGATAATATTCACGTATTGTAGTACCTGGTCAATCGTGTGTGATCATGTCAACATGTCTTATTTTGTGTATGTTTCATGTTATGATCAATATAATAGCTCAGGCTGATATAAGCATTTCATTATGAAAGCAGTTGTAGGTATTTTCACTAAACGAAAGTGAACAACACGGATATAAAATGTCATTGTTCTGTCCTGACTTTATTAATACATGAAATGCCAATCATAGCATTATTATATTTATCAAATATTGCAATATTAACATTTTGATGATTCAGACGACAAAAAACAAGTAAACTAAAACAGCAAAAGTAATAATAACAAACGATAAACAGCAACAAAACGAACAAAAGCAGCAGCAGCGCAGTAACAAAAACAACAACAAAAATAATAATGATATAATAATAATAATAACAACAACAACAATAATAATAATAATAATAATAATAATAATAGTAATAGCCCCATAGGATGATAGTTACCGCAAAGTGTGGAGCACAAGATACTAGAAATATGTTTATACATTTCACATATACGCCTCTCTTCGTAGCTTTTTAGTGTACATATTCCCATCAAATTTCGTGACGTTAGCATATCAGAGTTTGAAGGAAGTCAAAACTGAGCGTATTTTTAAAACTAATTGATATCGTGTGTCAGGATATTTGTCCTCACATTATCTTACTGATGATGATGATACCAGAAACCTTAAACAATATAATTTCTGTGTAAGTTTAGTGTCTTGAGATCTGCTAATAAGTATTAAATATTGTTTCTTTTCTATTTCTTGCTGGGCATTTTTATTTACCTACATTGTAGCCCTCTCACACCTAGACCAAAACAAAACATTTTGTTTCCTAGCGTGGAGGTTTACCACTTGGAAAAGCATGCATGTTTGAACTGTATGCTTAACATGGCGTTCCTGTTTATCAAGTTATTCATTAGATTCGTTGAACCTCTTTAACATAT
>JAECUM010084854.1:0-16302 GCA_016617855.1 Megalonaias nervosa | reverse complement strand
TTGGTTCTCTCACATTAATAATATTATTTTTGGTCATGTTGAAATCGCCATACATAATATATCCAGTTCTTCTTATGCGTCCAGTAATCTCTCCCATGAGTGTTAGAATTGATTCCTCCGAGTTTTGAATTTTACCGTTTTTATCGAACACCACTATGAATAATATCTGTCAACAGGATATTGCTCATCTTGAACCGTCCTTGCTTATCCTGAAAAACAACAACCTCTTTTTGGTCCACATCTGCGAGATGCAAAAGATTAGCGAACTCATCCTTGACCTCATCAAGGGTTGCATATTTGGATACGTCACTTTGAGGCTTGTCTCGTGCAGATCTTCCGTAAATATCTACCATTATTTATTACACTAAGACATGTTGAAAATGACCACTTGTACACTCGTGCACGACTTTATGAGGCGGTATTAGGGACCTTGACACAGCGTCGAGCACAGCGAGTACTTCACGGCCACATATTTGAGGATCAGTTATTGTCTGTGTTGGTCACGTTGAATACCACACGGGAGGTCTATGCATTCCACCGACATATGTAAAAAATTCGTTTGGTGGCGCCAACCCATACGAATCAAAATAACAACTCCATGTGGATCAATGGCATATGCAAACCCAATGAGTACCTCTCCCAGAACTTCCAACGAGATTAATGATACCCAACTTCCATCGATATTAATGATACCGGTTTCAATATGGTTTGGTTGTTTTGATCACGCATAAAAACACCTCTAAAGTTTTTAATGTTTAATTATTTAGCGGCATCAAGTAAATCAAAATTGGACATGGGAAGCATATTTAGCGAAGTGTCCCGGGAAGTGTTAGACCTTGACCGTACCACGAATGGGGATGGGGAGGTTGGGTTCTTGACAGTCTTAGGCGACGCTCTTTTCTTGGAAGTCTTTATTCCGTGACCTGTTGCTTTCTTTAATGCCATCCCAGCAGGAATTCCAACAGAATCAAATGCAGCTACTTTTGTAACAGCTGTGGCTGCAGCAGCTATCAACGCTGGTATAGCGGCAAGAAGTGTAAATATAACACCCGTCTTGGCAATGTCTTTAATGGCACCCGCAGAAAGATCAAGTCTAACACCAGTCGCTGATCGTTTGGCGTCATTGACGTTCTGTCAATGATAGTTTATTTTGGATCCCCTTGCGATCTGTGCTGATTTTAGCAATATTTTTATTCCAGAATTCTTTTTTGATACTGATTGGAGTTTTTTAATCTGAGCGGGAGTCAGAGTAACATTAACGTAATGGTATGACATTATAATATCATGCGTGATCTGATTAGTAATCGTGCACTTGGGATCGGATGCTATCCAATTATATATTTTCCGCTGGGGCATCAATAACTCATTCGTCCACCAACACCTTCAAGTAGCATTGTTTTGTCTGAGAGTATAACAGCGATTCCTCTGTAACCACCAGCGGGCAGTCATGCTGCACGAGCTCGGAAGTGTATGTCAACGACTGATTGTCTGAGCATATCCAAGTGTTCCAGTGAGAAATAATAGATCGGATATAATGTTGTGAAATCCCACTGAGATATCTACAAACCAGAATCCACATTCTGATCATGTACCGTGAATGTTATCAACCGATGATAAGCACGTGCAACATAATTATTATCAAAATTCAACAACAAATTCTTCAGAAGGTTCTTGAAGTCCATTTACCTTTAAAGAAATTTCATTAATCCCAAGTGTGTCAAACACCAATGGATTTCGTTCCTGCGAATCTACTCTGGTATTTTCCGGAAACGCGATGAATATATGAAGTGTTCCTGACAACCCCTGATGTGATGCTATCTGTCATGTGAATAACCCAGCAACATTACTTCGATTACTGTCTGTGGTCATCGTCAACCATGACAACGTTGATTTACCGCCTGAATCCATGAAAGAGAGCAACCGTTGTTCTTCATTCAACGAATCATTGTTGGCATCCACAACGAAAGCTTTTGTGGTATTACTTTACCTGTATCAATGGCATCAGCACGCCATAACGCATCATTTTGGCTTTTTGACAAGTACCACGATGTGTTTAGCGCCAAATATATGTGATAGTGGAATCACACATGGAAAGTCTTCATCGCCGTCCAACATTAATCAACGTGATGCGAATCTCAAGTCGAAATTTTCATTCATTGATGCAACTTCAGTTCCAGCTGCATTCAGTGTTACGTTGCTGCTTTCGGGATGATCAGTTGTATCCTTTGCAAACATCATTGATGGGCCAGCTGATCTCGAGTAATCATCGCTGTATCTTGCAAGGCCAAGTATCGTCGTGGCAACGTCGACGTTTTCCAGGCATGATTCAATATTTCTTCCGTCGATGCTATATGTGGAACTGTTAAATAACGCCATGACGCCATTATTAACAAAACCAACTCGACCACCAATTCCGTACGATGTACCATCTGCTTTCAAAAGTCTACCTTCAATCTCAATGAATGCCTCAGCGGGCAGATAATATCTACTTGTATCTTGGACTTGCAACTCGATTCTTCCTCGTGCGTTAGGTATACGTGCGTCATAAGAGTAATATTTATAATCGCGCACAGGTTCATCCTTGAGAACTGGCGCATCCACGTCAAATGCTGGATCAGATACACGATGAAAACATTATTTATATTTGTTAACGTCTAACACGAACACCACTTTCCGCTATCAGACTATCAGTTATATTTTTTATATTTCTGACAGGGGTACACCAGCCAAACTCTGCTATTTTCAATCTGCAGCTTGATTTATTATTTTACTGACACCTGCTGGCATAACTTCGGTGCTTGCTAGTTTTACTGGTTGCAGATTTACTTGCTGAAGTCGGACCGCTGGCGGCGGTCTGCGTATTAATCGTGCCAGTCTATCCTTGATTGCTAAAAATGCTTTACTAGCAACATCACCAACAGCACCAATACCTTTATCATGAACAACGTGAATAGCTTTCATTGATAATTGTTTTGCAATCGGTGTTGCTTTGAGGCTTTCCTTCTGAATAGACATTTAACAACATCACCGACTCCATCACCATAGATCACTTTGTTTGTTGGTAATCGCGAATTTTTCACCCTGACCATTACAGGTCCACTTTGAGCATTATGTATGATCATCTTATTCTCTTGCCACGGATCTAATTGCATTACATCAATCACTTCGGTGATCATCAACGATTTCATCAATGAGAGACCGATAAACATTAATGTCCACGTTTCCGCCTATAAAGAATCACTGACAAAATATCATCTGCTTCATTAATGATTTCAGGGAAATTATTACCAGCTCGTCTTCCACAAATCAGAATTTCTAGTCGATCAACATCAGCAAGGACATTATCAGAACAGAGTCTATCGATTATCGGCAAGTTTGATTTTTACGAGTAGTAAGTCCACTTCCTGTTGCTACTTTGTATTCTTCTTCTCCTTCAGATAGCATGTAATGTTGTGGCTCCCGAGGAGACTGGTATTTTGCTGACTTAGCTTTTCTTTCACTCCTTTTTCAGATCTAGTTTTTACGCATGATTTTCTCACTGTTTCTGCTACTTTTTCAAGTTGACGCTCCATTTCCTCCTGTTTTTTTTTTCTTCACATTTTCTTGTAGTACTTTTGTTTCATATTCCTCTACTGCTTTGATAAAGATTTTAAAATGTTTAATATGATCAGATTTGATCTGCTGCATATTACCAGCAATGCGATACACATCTCTAACCCAATCGGCAGATTTCAGAGTGTTAACATATTCGGGTGTTACATACGTATCACTATTTTTCCATCCAAACGCACCGATATCAATTATTTGGTTTTTATCCCTGATAGCTGCAATACCTTCTCGAGTAAAATGATCTGAAATGTTAATTCTAACTTTTGGAGGAGGCTGAACTTCAAGCTGTGGTTGAGGAGTTTGCTGGGATGGTAGTTGAGCTGCTTTTAGTCGGCCAGCAATATCAACCGGCAACGTCTCGAGAGCTTTTTGTGCTGCCTCAGTGGCTGTAACAATTTTCTTGGTTGGTTCGACAATTGGTTTAAATAACTGTTATGTGCCTTCTGAAAATTCCATCTGCGACTCCTGACGCTCTTGGAGTTCTTGCTTGACAGAATCACGGACATGGAGATATTTCTTAATTGCATCTAGTCGCTGTCGAGCTAGTTTAGCTGTGCAAGATTCCATGTTTAGATTATTATATGAATAATAATGCTTTAATTACGCCATCTGACCATTTTTAATACCACACACAGCTGCAGGGGAGGGGACGGTGTCCCGGTTCGGTAAACGAGAACCCATACAAATTTGAAATTACAAGCGTCATTACCAAATTGATCTAACCCGGTTAGAGGTCTCGGTTTAGCGTTATTGACCATACATTTATATTTTTGTAGGATGCTTTATTTTTATAAATGGACTGTTCCAAAAAATGGTAATTTCACCCTTCCTGCTCCTCTAGTACATCGACTGAGCAAGTCCGTGCCATATCAGATGTCGACCCAATCACTAAACAAATGAGTATCTATTTGCTGTAGATTACTGTAGATTTGCTTGGCAGTTTGAAGCTTTCAACTATATAGAATATTTAAGTTGCATTAAATAAATATACATAAAATATTCGTGAATCATGTTCCAGAACGTAATATTTCTTCTTCTTTTTCTTCTTCTTCTTCTTCTTCTTCTTCTTCTTCTTCTTCTTCTTCTTCTTCTTCTTCTTATTATTATTATTATAATTATTATTATTATTGTTATACAATCAGTATCAGTATTAATGCTATTACTATTACAATTGATATCATTAATGCTATTATTATTATTATTATTATTATTATTATTATTATTATTATTATTATTATTATTATTATTATTATTATAATCATTATTATTATTATTATTATTATTATTATTATTATTATTATTATTATTATTATTATTATTATTATTATTAAGTAATTTTTGCATAAATGGGGCAAGGTTTTCTCTTGAATTAAATAAGATACATTTGCTTAATTCTAGCAATTTGCATTTTTAAATTAAGTTGGTCTGAGAAGTCTGAACCTTCAATGTGTCTCTCTAACATCTATTTACAGGAATTCAACTAAACGAAACTCGCAATTTTAATTAAACAGGAGAGAGGGAGAGAGAGAATACATTTTTGCAAGAAATAAACGTGCTGCTGATTGGCTGCGATGGGCTGGCAGAGAAACATATTTATAGGCGAGAGTAAATATTAGTAAACTATAAACGTCATCATACATGCACGTGTTCATGACCTAACTGATCAAGTGACTCAAGTGTCTGCCAATATTGGACGATTTCTAATGAATAATGACACCTGTAAATAAGTCAATGAACTGACATCTGCATGTTGCAGTGTCTTACATATCCATCTTATAGTCGAACGACCATTAAAGGCATTCCTAAAGTACCGAGCTTAATTTAAACATTTAATTTTTACGATCTCGAATACTGGTTCATATGTATCGACACGTTCGAACTTAAGTGAAAAGTCATTTAAATGAGTTTTGTAAATAGGGATGGAAACAATGAAAATGGTTTTGAATACGTTCCCCACCGAGTAATATCGGCAGGTTTTATAGCCGATTGATAACTCCTCTTTGCCTTTTCGTTTCCAATATGTGTTTTGAACATTATATATTCTTTCCCTATGTATTGATATATATTTTTATGATAGATTTCATATGCTTTACTAAACAAATGTCCCTGATAATTTGCGAAATGAACTGATCTCCTGGAGCCCATTGTTGTCACAATGAAATAATACAGATGCTGCAATAGCAATATTTCTTACACAGTATACAAATCTATATGACCTAACATCACATGCATGCTATACGTCTAGGCATACGCTGTATGTACACTTGCATACATACATACGTACATACGTACGTTCGTACATTCATTCATACATACATAGTTACATTCATACAGTTGCACATGTCTTTTGATTGACATACAGGAGAATATACACAGACGAATAGATTCTCGAGTTGATGTAAGATGCTTATTTACTACCACCTTTGTGCAACGTATAATTGAAGACAAAATTCAAATGCATTCTTGCATGCTACTTAGCTATAGAGAGATACGTAAATAAAATATATATAAAGTCAGTTGGAACGACACAGTACAGCTCACGTGTCTGTCGGAACCCCACACAACGCGGTAGTAGTGGAGAGAGAGTGGAAAGGATTAAGAAAAACAAAACCCTCCAACATGTCTCTAAGCGTCCTGACAGAGTTGCCGCGGCTGCTCGCGGAGAATTGCAGTGCACACCAAGCTTTCTCGCGAAGTTGTTGAATATGATCACTGAGGGGTGGGCGTGGTTTCTGACAAATGGACGTCGCTTACTCTGTATGACCGCTGCAAGTATGCTCTTTAGAGTTGAGAGAGATGCCAATTTATCTGCATCAATATCAGATGATTATACGTAATTCCTAGTTGTAATAAAGACTACGAATGAAAACTATGCAAAGATATGATGCTAACGCAAATGTTGGATAACATTATCATAGTCGCAATGCCTCGAATAATGTACTAATATTAATGTATTTTTTTCATTTACAAAAGGTGGATTAAGATATTTTGCACAAAGTCTATTCTTTTGCTTTATTTGGCGGGACATTGATGATCTTCCCTTGAACAATGTAAAGTTTTTCTACTGTTTAAACATGAAAAGTGATCTTCTGAGGCATGTACATCTAAATTCCCGATGACAGGCTCTTGTTTAAATACAAAACAACCCTCCCCCAACTCCCTTTCCCACAAAACCCCGCAAATAAACGCATCAGGAAACATTGAATTTACACTTAAATGGAAACCACGTGTTTAGTCCTTGAAAAGTAATAACCCATTTTCGAGGCTGAATATGCATGTAAATAGCTACGAACATTATTAGTTCAATTCTAACTGCATTTAAGGTGTATGGGACTAGACATTAATTTATGGTTGTTTCCAACAGAGGCATTTTTGTACTTCTTTCATTCATCTCAATATAAAATTGTTTTAAATAATAAAACCCTATGGAAACTTAAATGGTCTCTTCCTAATAAAGAATTAGCTTGAACGGATGTTTTAACAGCAATACAGATAGTGACCATTGCAAACACTGTTATAAAACTAGCATCAGAAGACGATGTTAATTACACCGTGCAATAGGCTTGTTTCTTACACAAACCATCTGACTTCAATAAAGAATAAAACTACAAATTTCAAGTGGCAATTGACTGTACATTTGCGTGTGAACGATTTGTTTAGCGAAGTTGGGGTGGCGGGGTGGTGTAGGGACCATGATCCGGCCCTGACGAGATGGCATCAATAGCTTTTGTTATTTCTTATCACATCCATTCACAGTATTATACAGGTGTGATTAAAATTTGAGATTTTTATTATAAAAAGGAACCATGCAATTCCTTTTCTTACTTAAAAAAAAAAAAAATGTATCTTGTGATGAATGTACTAACAAAAATATCCCGGTCGGAAGGAATAATCTAGCACCATACATTAAGTGGTTAGTCCTTTGCAGTACACATGAAGCTAAAATTGAACAAGTATGTATATTCAGCCTCGTGACTGAGTAATTACGTGATTCTTAAATCAGAATGTACTAGTTTTTGTTGTTGTTGTTTTTTTCTAAAGTAGCTGTCATTGGAATTCAATTGTCTAAACCTAAAAAGGATTTGTTTTTTTTTTTATAAACAGGAGGATAAAGTCATATTGTTTAAGAGAAGATCAATACGGTGTCTCTCGACAAGTCGGTGCGTAAATAAGTTCAGATTTATTTACAGCTAGCAATGCGACCATATTACAAAATTAGTCGATCCAATTTCTCTAAATGTACAGAATGGACAATACATTTTTTTCTATTTTTTTAAAATAGAAATTAAGATCAATTGATTCTTGTAATGGTATTTGATTGAAAATCACGCATGACGTTTGGGTCTTTCCGTGGGTGGTCATCATCTATTTAAATGTCAATTGGTATATAACTTCTGTTGTTATTGCCTGGACCACGATTTGATCTACATGTATTAAGTGCAACACGCCAAGTCATTCGTGTGACAGACGCGCACGTTTACCAAGAATCGTTTTATTACAGTGTCTACAAAGGTCAGTGCCTTTATTTCTGCTGAACATCAGACCATTTAAGTTTTTGAAGGAATTGGATAAATGCTTGAAAACTATTGTCTTATTCTGATTTGTAGTATAATAAAGTAACTATATGCCATTCCTCACTTTACTTGAAACAAATTTATCTTTTGATGAATGAAATTTTTAAACATGCCACAGTCGGAAATAACAATTTTGCCCCGTCAAAATTAAATGACAAGTCCCATACGGGATACATACATTCAGAATTGAATACGATAATAGTTGTGTACATGTATATTCAATCAGGTCATTACTACTTAAAGACTAAACACGTAGTACTCATTTAAGTGTCAGTTCATTTTGTATTGTTCTTTGAGTTTTTCAAAAGAAGCTGCTGTTATTGTCCTTACATCAGAGGATTACTTTTCATATTTAAAAAGTAAGATAAATTTACACTGTTCAAAAAAAGCTCAACAATATGGACCTCTCGTCAAGTAAGTCCGTACGTTTTCTAAATGTACAAAGTAAACAAAACTTTGGAAATGAATTTCAGTTTTCAATATAAATGATCGAAAGAAAGATCACTGATTGGTGAAATAGTATTTGATTGTTAATCACTCATGACGCTTCGATCTTTCCATAAGTGGTCTTCATTTATTTGCTGTTCAAATGTCAATCATTATTGCTGATCAGCCCCTCCACGATGGAGATGCCATCGGCGTGCGAGCTAAGGTGCGGTGGTGATTTGATAGTATTTTATTGTTACGTCCGCCACCTCGATGCGTGAGGTTCAGAAAATACGCATGAGTTGTACTATATATGGATATGTGAATGGATGAATGGATGGATATAAGTTTGGATAAACATATTGGTATTGTGTTGGTCATCAAGGGAAACAAAAATAAAACACGAAAGCACAGAGGGAAAATAATCAATATATGGAATATGTATGTTTGAACAGCACATTTAATGTTGTACACCAAGGCTCAAACTGTAGTTACTGGTATTGCCTTTTGTAACATGCGACTGTGACCTTCATTACTGAATACAGCATTGCTGATCTTTAATCTAGTCAGTAAATGCATTTCAGCTGTCTTTAAGGAATTACCATTTTGACCAGTATTAGAGATATTTATATTCAGCTCACTATCTAATCAATGCCTTTGGCGGTACCTTGGCTATATACCTTGGCGTATATACGGCGATGAGAAGAGCACATACTAATTAACACTGTTCCTTACAGGTGTCATTAGCCACGAAATGTTCACTATTAGTAAGCGCTTGACCAAAGCATTTTTACGCGGTAATAATGTGATGCAATTCCGATTCAAAAAAGAGATTTGCTTACGTCTACTGTACAATCTAATGTTCCAAATCAAATACTGCAAATATTCGGTCACAAATACATTACAGCAAATATGTGTATTTCTGCATCCAGTAATCTTCCTTTTACAAATATATCGCAACAATGTAATGTTTGGTTGTGATGTGGAATTTAAACGTAAACACTGTCACTGTGTTGTGTAGGCCAACTCAAACTGGTACTGTGCTCCGTATCAAACAATGTGACATCACACGCATTGGACATTTTGTGTTGACAAATGTTTTGTCTTTTGTAAAATGTTCTGTTTATTTGGATGGACGCTTATTCTTTAATTTATAGTTATCTAAAATGTATAATATACTTTTACGATTTCAACTTTGTTTGGAGCTACTTCTACGCACAAAATATGAAAGGTACAGAGTCTGTCAGAATGAACGAAATTATTCGTTTTTCGTTCTATCTAAATAATTTCTACCGAAATAAAACTATGTGATAAAAAGTATCTCAAATGGGAAATGACTTGATATTAAATTTTTGAAGCTCATTAAATAATGTCCAGCTTTTGTGAGCCTTGGAGAGCAAAAGCTCGTTTCATAAATTCAATATTAAATCGTTACCCATTTGAGATCCTCTCTCTCTCTCTCTCTCTCTCTCTCTCTCTCTCTCTCTCTCTCTCTCTCTCTCTCTCTCTATATATATATATATATATATATATATATATATATATATACATACTTTCTCTTTATCATAATAATAAGGGCAATTTAAAGTACAGGATGTTGTCTTGTCATCCTTGATGTATGTATGGTTGATAACAATCTATCATCTCTGAGGAGATCCACATATCGGTATCTCCCTCTCTTTGTTTTATTTTATAAAATTATACTTTTTTAGCATATTCAAAATGTCTCTTTTTGACTGCCTTTCCCACGTTCTGTGAAATGGGAGGACTGTAAAGAGTTTCCTATTTTACAATTTGAGTCCTCTTGAACTCTGCGTTTTATCATCATAATTTTGGCCTCTTCTAGGTAATGCAAATACTATATATGCAAAAATATAAACGCTTTATTTCGATTGGAGAGAACCTCTCCTGTGGCCAAGTGGTTTGAGCGTCTGCCTCGGATGCGGAATGTCGCGAATGCGAACTCTGGCCGAGTCAAACCAAAGACTTATAACAATGGTACTAAAAGCTGCCTCGCTAGGCGCTCAGCATTAACAGATTAGTGTTATGACTGTTCGGCCTGGTGTCAGGATAATGTGACTGGGTGGTAGATAATGTACATTTCAATTCCCGATAATGCTACATGTATGCGGTATGACGCCCCAGTGCAAGACATCACTTAAACTGACACACTGCAGACATCGTAGCAATATGATTGAACAATTTTTAAATTTTGTCATTACGATTTAAAGCAGTCTAATTGGCCAGGCTGTAAGAACCCAATTTTGTTATATCCACTCCCACCTGCAGTACTTTTCTATGCATCATACTCGATGTGGAGTTTATTTAGAATATAGGATCACTCAAACTTAATCTTCTTAGATAAGATTTTGTTATGAATCAAAACACGGGAACTTAGTTTCAAATAAATAGATATCTTTGCTAATGATAAAAGTAAAACACACTTTAAATGAATAAATAAACATCGGCTACTTACATATATTGATGTGAAAGATATAACGGAATTGTCAGTAATCAGTCTGTGCGTATGTATTAATGAATGATATACTACTACAATATACGTTAATTTGAAATTTGTTTTATAGAATAAAATAAAACAAAGTAAAAGGAGAAGAACCATAGCGTCAGTAGCATAACGCAACTGAGCCCTGCAACCATTTGACATACAATGTAAGATAAATGATAAAAGCCTGGATAGTCTTCGTTGGTAAGATTTTAAATTTGAACCAAATACTTTTTTTCAGATAATTGGGACATTTTTGCTAAAGATACAAATGAAATACACTTTAAAGGAATAAAAAAAAACATCGCCTGCTTACATATCGTGCAAGTACGGACTTTTTTACTTTTATCCTTTTCAACTGAAGTAGTGGCATCGTTGTGAACTGAGCAGTAGGCGTGGCTTTAAAATTGGTTTTCTCTGATTGACTGTAGATATATGGCATGTATCTTCACTGGTCAACTGGTGAAAGATCTCACAACCCATAAAGAATGGAAAACTACCACCAGCCAAGACAAATCCGGAAAATACCTCACAGAAGATCAAGAGGTCCTCAAGCCATGGATAGAATACTGCTCAGATTTGTACAATCATAAGACACAAGGAGATCCAGCAATACTAAATTGCAGAGGAAATTGATGACAACCCCATTCTTCGTGAAGAAGTAGAAATTGCAGTTAGGTCACTAAAGAAAGGAAAGTAAGCCGCCACTGACAGCATACCAGCAGAGCTCATTCAAGCAGCAGGAGGAGAGATAGTCACAGTCCTAACAACAATCTGCAGCAAGTTATGGCAGACAGGAGAATGGCACACCACATTACTAATTCCTCGGTTATTCTGCTCGCTCATGAAGGGAAACACATTTCTGTGTCAAAACTACAGAACCATCAGTTTGATCAGTCACCCGAGCAAAGTCATGCTGAAGATAATTCTCAACAGATTAAAGCCTCAAACAGAGAAAAATATTGCTGAAGAGCAGGCAGGCTTCTGAGCAGGACCACAGTACAAATCTTCAATCTCAGACCCCATTGTGAGAAATATCTTCAGCATCAGCAGAGTCTATACTACGTCTTGATAGATTTCAAAAAGGCCTTTGACAGAGTAGGGCATGCAGCTTTTTGGGCAACCAAGAAGAAGTAAAACTTCAGCTCAAACCAGGTGCAGGTTGTTAACTTTGCTCGCGTGACTGATCAAACTGTAGTTGAGGCATATATATATATATATATATATATATATATATATATATATATATATATATATATATATGTACTGTTATATTTCAACTGTTGCATTCAACTTCCAACCGTTGCCAGATTTGTCAGTTTCTCAAATGCCACGAAGCAGCAGTGAATGTATTTTAAGTCAGTCACTATAAATTATGCATTAAATGTCTCAAAGGAAACATGTGGTCATTCGTTTGTTGATAAGAGCTGAATAAATTAATTGAAATTAAATTTGTGGTCTTGTTTGAAGACGCAAAGTTAAATATTGTCCTACACAACATGATACATGTTAATCTTTCATAGTTTTCGAAGTTATCGTTAGGTCCATTAGCATCAAAAGTCATATGGTCCATACTACGGAGATAGCCCATGCTTCGCCGATAGTCCTTACTGACGATCCACTGAACTTCGACCGTCTTATACAGATACTTCAATAATTGCTTTCAAACTGTTAAATGAATCTGACTGAAAGGACATTGTATTTCTTTATTGTGTTTGCAAGAAACACGAAGGTCGCAAATATTGTCGTCGCTTTCATTGCTGTTGCCATTGCAACACCGTTGTGTTATGGTAGCGTTGGGTAAGGTGGATACCGAGGTGGATACAGTTCTGGGTTATATTCAGGTGGATACAACGTCGGAGGTAACTCTGTGGATATCCAGGTCGATATGGATACCGTGGACACTACGGCGCAGGGTACAGGAGTGGCTATGGATACGGTGGCACGGTGGATCCCGGTGGCTCCTACCCTGGTTATTTAGGTGGACACGCTGGATTCGGTGGAAACTATCCTGGATACAACGGTTGGGATGGCAGTTTTCTGCAAGGAGGATATGGACTCAACACTGGACAACGTGAGTGAGGATTTGGAGGGTCGGCGGTTACGGTGAATACTATCGTAAGTGCATGTACATATTCTCGTTAAGGGTAACCTATGCCATGAGCAGAAGGATATAGAGTACTATAGAATAAAACTCAATTAAATAAAATTAGTAATAATAGTTGTTAATCGTGGTGTATAACGCCTCTGACTAAAGAGGAAACGGACAAAAGAAAACGAGCCGATTTCACTAGCATCTATAATTAATATCTGGCATTGATGTTCTTGCAGAACTATACTTTCCATATATTCTTATTTATTGGGATAATTATAAAAGTACACGGAGTTATTATAGTTATCAGGCAGTAACGATATATGAAGAAGATTAACTGTTCAAGATTCAACAAGCCTTGAGTAAGTATCAAACCTGAATCGGATGTTGGGCAAATAGCGCCAATAGTGTGTTTGTGCGTGTAGGAGAAATCAAGAGAAAAGAAGGAAACAATACATATGTAAGAAAGTTAAATATACATATTGAATTGTCCGCAGATATTTAGAGGCAAAATGACACACACATACATACATACATACATACATACATACATACATACATACATACATACATAATTACATACATACAGAGAGATTTATATAAAATATAAACATATAAATACAACAACATAGACACATGTTGATATAGACTGTATATTTGTCATCTCTATATTAAGATAACCATTATTAACTTTGACTTATTTCATCGAGGAAGAGATGCTAGAAGTCACTAAGACAACTTGGATCTATCCGATATTCAGCTACCATGGTTTGCACAAAATTGTTCCCTTGCAAACGTTCCAACTTGCTAAATAGACACATTCTGTCGTTGTCTCATTATATTTTATGTCGAATATGCTCGTGTAGAAATAAATTTGCAAACATAACGACATTTTTCTACCTTACAGAATCTTTGAACACAAACATCTGCACACATAGTTAGATAGATAGATAGATAGATAGATAGATAGATAGATAGATATATATATATAGATAGATAGATCGATTGGTTTCCCCTTTATTCAGTACTATGTTGTCTATTCCTTTCTTACACGCCTTTATCGCGACATCTTTATGTTTTCTGTCAGCTTTCCTAAGCCACATTCTGGTAATCATTGGCATCAAAGATACTTCAATGTTAACAAATATGGGTCACCTTTACCAACGTATGAGTTTGGCTTGGGATGCAACAGATTTTGGATATATATATATATATATATATATATATTGATTTATTTATTTATATATTCGTGTCTGTGTGTGTGTATTCCTTTTTTTTTTTGTTTAGTTTACTAAAATATCAAAATATTATAACTATGCGATATAACCTAGGAGCGAATATGTCTGAGGAGGTATGATTTTAGCACAACGTCTGACACTTTTTGTATATACCTGTGTCGCATATATTATATTTCATCACCAGAAAATCGATTGCGGGGAAATGATTTGATAGGTCTGTGTACTAATTGCAGAATCTTATAACTGAAAGATGAGTCATTAGCACGTTAAAGGAATACATTCTGAATAAACTATGTAAAATGCTGTAATATTTTTTATATCACACCGTTGAGCCGGAGTTCTATTTATCTAAATAAATTATATTGAAAAAGTTTTACATGGCACTAATTTATTAGATATCGTATAACTTTCCCTTTCGCAGACATCTCGTTACTTATGGCGCATCTCTTAATAACTAATGCTTTAAAAAGCCTTTTAAACAGAACCAACAATATTCATTATTGTTATTGAGTTTAAGATATTTTACCTTTAAATATTTATTTAACTTAATTTTATTAATGGTAGAATATGCATTTACCGCAGACTCTGTGTAATGTTTATCCAAGTGCCGATCAGATCAGATGTCGTCCACGTTGCCTAACCGAACTTTATATATTACAGAGTTCATTAAGTCATGAAGCTTGACGATTTATCACAAATTACCTAAACTGCCATAGCGACGCTTAGATTGTTCCGGCATATTGAATAATAAACCATGTAAAATATGGTCTTTAATTGTTATATTTATATGCAATAATAAAAGAACAGAAACGACACACAATAAATAAATAAAATATAACATAACCAACTATGTGTTAATATTTATTTAAAAATATTCTAAATTTGCAAAAGAAGGCCGCATGAATGCATTTATATGCCAAACTGTACAAATAATGTCTTTTTTTCAGATTATGATTTTTAACCAATCTATATGCTTGTTACAAATGCTTTATTAAAGTTTGCGATCGTATATTATTTATTTGTAGCTGGTTATATTTTCACCGTTCCTTCTCCTCTTTAACCGGAAATATGTCTTGTACAACATATGTTGCTGTTGCTCAGGAAACAAATAACTTTAACTCTTTCTTGTTTTCCTCTTTGAGGTCTTTTATAACGCACTATATACTTGTTGTTCCTACTTTTACTCTTTCATTAATTAAGCATTATAACTGATTGATATCCGGCTGATCCGGCTGAATTAGTTGAAATGCACACTTTATTTATCGATGGTCCTAAAGTTTATTATATTTATGGGTGCATTTCATTAATCAGTTATTGTACGTATTCGTTCGGATTTTCAGTTCGTCCTACGAGAAATAATTTTCATGTTAGGCTCCGAAGGGATTTTAACCGGACTTTCTCAAATTACTTTATGAATCTGCTACATGATCAGTATATAATCTGACACTATACACAGTATTTTATACTCTTTATATACAGGCCAACTGGAATAACTAACTCAAGTCACAGTTACTACCTAGTCCTTGCAACATAAGATATATGGATTAGCTATAATGTCTGTCCGACCTATTCCTGGTTTAGATGTAATTGATCAGCATTAATTTTCGTCAAATGTTTCTGACTTGTATAGGTAAACTAATATCTTTAAACTAAAGAATTAGTGTTTCCTACTATTATCAGTGTAATTTGTCCAAAACTATTGCGCATCGTCAGGCCCAGACTTGCTTAGTTTGTACAAATTTCTAAGGCACTAATCTATACATACAGAGAGAGAGAGAGAGAGAGAGAGAGAGAGAGAGAGAGAGAGAGAGAGAGAGAGAGAGAGAGAGAGAGAGAGAGAGAGAGAGAGAGAGAGAAAAG
>JAECUM010084851.1:0-38083 GCA_016617855.1 Megalonaias nervosa | reverse complement strand
AGACGAAGCGAAGAAACGGCTACTTGACAGAGCATTTCAAACAAAAAGTCAGAATTGAATTGACGACTTATTACCTGTGAAAAAAACAAAACAACAACACAACAAAAAAAATGGATACCTGGGAGCTTTATTACCTTTTGAACAACTGTTCGTATACTGCTTCTTGGAATCCTGTCGTGTGCGCTAAAGATGAACTACCTCATCGCAAACCTCAAGACCATCAAGTTTATGTCATTAACACGGACGAAAGTCATCTCCCAGGAACTCACTGGGTAGCCGTCTACTTCCCTCAAGAGGATTGCGTGGAATATTTTGATTCATATGGATTACCCCCTTTGGAAGACGGCATCATTGACTTTATGAGAAGAAATGCCCAGACGACACGATTCAATAATGTGAAATTACAAGGCACAGATTCCATGGTGTGTGGACAATATTGTGTGTATTTTCTTCATCAACGCAGTCTTGGATATCATTTAGAACATTTAGTGACTTATTTTGATCGTCACTCTTCTAAAAATGATAAGAAAGTAGATCGATGGTTTTGTGACCATTATGGCTATCTTTTGTCTTTAGCTAGGAAACGTAATGTACATCAATGGCCTCATGACTTACATCAATGGAAATCTCACATGATTTCACAACGTTGTCAACCTTGTCAAAAATAATTTGTTTCATGTTATTGTTACTTGTTAATTGTTAGTAGTTTATTGTTGGTTAAATAAAAAATGTTGTGTTTTTGAAAAAAATGTGTCTGTCGTTTGTTTTAAAAAAGAGACTGTGAATATATGCTCCTTGACTTTCTCTCTATCCCTCACCATGACATTCGCTATCATAGCGATCCGACACTCTTTCGAATGGCGGCCCAAAATTTACAACCAAACTTACTACCCGGAGTTAAAAATCAATTAGGATGGCCCACATCCAGCTGGTTGGCAAATATTAGACCTTCACATAAGTACGCCAAGTACACAAAATTCCAAAGCAAATACATATTCTAAATTCACAACTTCTCACAATTTGACCAATTGCACAGGTGGCACACACAACGTTGGCATAGGAACGTCCACATAAAAAACTGGACAAAATTCGACCATAATCATATTCCGCCACCCCACTGAAGTGTGGCAAGCGGATGCGGGATCGATGATGCCTTCTGGGAGTCTTGGGGACTTGCGGCGGCGCTTTTGGCCTTCAGCGGGATCCTTTCTCCACCAGTGAAGGAACGTACCGGAACGGTGTGTACGGGGGGCTGGCTGGTGTGTTTGGTGTGGTGGTATCGCTCTTTGATGGTTGGGGTGGGGCTGGGGCTGGGGCCGCGGTGGGGGGCCTGTTGCTGGGTCTGCGGTTTTGGAGCGATGGAGACGTTGGACAGGGTCGGTGGCTGTGATGGCACCATTCTCATACCTCCGACGAAAGGGCAAAAGCAGAAAGGCCCAGCCTGGGGCCAAGCGCCCCATTAGGGGGACTGTCGCCCAGCCTGGGGCTACAACCAGTCGCAGAAGCACTCGAGTGCAAAAGGCGACTTTAATCCTTCTCAGTCAGTCAGTCTGGCCATCCACTGTTGACTCGTCAACCTATGAACATGCCTTCTAGACTAGCCAAGCTGAACGAAGCTTACGTCAATTTACATCGTGTCAGGCTAAACCTGATACCTAAGTCTGAAGAGATAGAGAATGTCAGGATGTCAGCCATAGACCAAGACCTGATAGAAGAGGTCTTCAGAGAGGAAATCAAGAAAGAACAAGAAGAATGGACAGAGAAGTACATACTTCAGAAGCAGAGAGAACAGCAACAACAGCAACAGCAGCAGCAACAGCAGCAGCAGCAACAAGAACTAGACAGAGGTTTTGTCGACTGCCGTGTGGACACCAAAGAGTTCTGCTTCTCTTTCTTCAGAAGCAGACCGTATCGTATAGATAAGCCTGCTGCCAGACGGGGACGCAATCTTAGACAATAAAAAAGATTGCCATCACTCCCCGTCAACAAAAACAGCCCTTTTCAGGGCTACCCCAATACTCTCGAAAAGACATACTAATTCAAATTGCCAAAACAAATTTCTGTGTGTGCATATGTTTAAAAAAAGAAGTGTGTCTATAAGCACTTAACTTTCTCTGTCTTGTCAAATCGTGCATGTCTGTGTTTGTAAGTAAAAAGTCAACGTGAGTGCTTCTTTTAGGTCCGCGCGTTTGATGTGATGGTAAGTTTTGGTGTTAGGGGATGTTTACCTTCACGTCCGTGCTTTAAGTATATAAATCGTCGCGATCGTCAGTCTGGCTACCCATCGTCAACGAGACAACTATAAAGAATAAGCAGAATAAGTAAATTGTTGGAACTCCAAATGCACCTGGAGTATGCCAGACATATTTTAGACGAGCTGACTAAGGAGGCAATACAGGAGGAATCCAGAATAAAAGAGGAGGAAGAGAAGATGAAAAAGAAGAAAGAGAAGAAGGAAAGGATCCTGCCACACCTCATAATGAGGCCTAAGTGTGAGGTGAAACCTGAGGTGAGGACACCTCCACAGGCACTACCAGCTCCACGTCAGCTACAGCCACAACCACAACCACTACAACCAATACCAATAGTCGCTTTCCTCCAGATGGAAAACTGGGAGGAGATTATGGAGGAGTTGGAGAGACAGCGGCAAGAGTGGGAGCCGCAGCGTCAGCAACATCATCCCCGGCTGCAGAATAGAAGACAGAGGGAAGTCTTCACCATCCCTCAGAGTGAAAACTGGGATGATGAGGCCAGTCAACCCCCCTCTGCTCTTCCAACAAGACCAATCAATTGGGAGAATGACTGGAGCAGACGTTGTGTGTGTGGTGCCCGGCCTGGAAGGTGTCACCATTAACCAGGTGCATTTGGAGTTAGAAAAAGAGCCCTTCTCGGGGCTAACCAGAGCTCTAGAAAAGACACACCATTCAATTTGCCAATTGGTGTGAATGTGAAGTAGTGTGACTATAAATACTCACTTCTTTACTGATGTGTGTCTGTGTGTGTGTGTGTGTGTGTGTGTGTGTGTGTGTGTGTGTGTGTGTGTGTGTGTGTGTGTGTGTGTGTGTGTTTGCGTTCGCATTCGTTTGTGAGGATAGTATAGGGTGTATGTTTTATGCATTATCGTTCGTTGGTGTGGATAATAAATATGGTGTGTGTTTTATGCTTTCTCGTTCGTTGGTGAGGATAGTAAATATGGTATGTTTTATGCATTCTCGTTCGTTGGTGTGGATAGTAAATAGGTGCGTGTGTTATGCTTTCTCGTTCGTTGGTGAGGATAGTAAATATGGTGTGTTTTATGCATTCTCGTTCGTTGGTGTGGATAGTAAATAGGTGTGTGTTTTATGCTTTCTCGTTCGTTGGTGAGGATAGTAAATATGGTATGTTTTATGCATTCGCGTCCGTTGGTGTGGATAGTAAATAGGTGTGTGTTTTATGCATTCGCGTTCGTGGTGTGGATAGTAAATAATATGAAGTGAGTGTAAGGGATGTTTTCGTTCACGTCCGTGCTTGAAGTATATAAAAGCATAGCGTTCGTCATTCGCGCCATTCAACGCTGAATATAAAAAAATGGCTAGCAACATGGAGAGAATGATAAGATTGCAGGAGGTGGTAGACACACTAGGCATGGTGGAGGAGATGCTACTTAGAATGCAACTTGGGGCTTATAGCCCGCACAGATTGGCTATGGAAATCAACAATTTAAAGAGAGGAAAGGAGATATTAAATGAGATGATTAGAATTGAAAAGGACGAAAAGGAAGATTTAGAAGACAAAAGGAGGATGAGGGAGTGGAACGAAAAAAATAGAAAAGGAAGAAGAAAATGAAAAAAGGAAGAAACAGGAAAAGGAGGAGGAGAAGGAAAAACAGGAGGAGGAAAAGAATGAGAAGAAGAAAAAAAGTGTAGGACAGAAAATAAGAAGTTGGTGGAGGAATAGAAGAACTTAGAAGAAGACAAAGAAGAAAACCAAAGGCCCTTTTCAGGGCCACTCCACTGCCTCGAAAAGATATTTATTCTTTCTTGCCTAAAAAATTTATTCGATTGTATAATTTATCTTTTAACTCACAAAAACATTATTATCTTATCCAAAATTTTTTTAGTCAGTTATATAATTTGGGTATAATATTATAATATCCATAAACACGAACGCGATTGATTCAGACTTTATATAGAAATGACACAGGTGGCATGACGCCACGGGACTTGTTATACACAAACACGAACGCGAATGATTCAAACTTTATATAGAAATGACACAGGTGGCATGACGCCACGGTACTTGCTATACACAAACTCGAACGCGAATGATTCAAACTTTATATAGAAATGACTCAGGTGGCATGACGTCACGGTCCTTGCTACATTGTTGCAACTGTCCAGTACCGTGACGTCACCCTACCTGTTCCATTCCTCTTGTCGCTATACAAAATTCCCATTGTCCCTATACAGTCCCAGGGTGTGCTAGTCGCTATACAAAATTCCCATTGTCCCCATACTATCCCAGGGTGATTTTGTGTCCCTATAAATCGTGTCCCCATACTATCCCGGGTGGGGGGTGGGGTGGGGTCTATAATGCTAATTCCCATTGTCCCTATACTATCCCACTACACTACTAATACCTTACGGCGGTACAACTAATATATGACGGCATATAAAGCAAAGCCGTTATGTCCGATGCATTCGAATGCATTTCATTGATTTCACCACGCTATATTAGGGTTATTTTCAATAAAGTCAGTATTAATTTCCATATGTGATGAATAGAATCTTACGTAAGTACTCATTTCAAATACAATTTTAGAAACGAATTGTATCATTTCAATTTTATGAGAGTCCCAAAAATATTAATAATTAACTCGTTTCATAACTTTCGTTTGAAATGAGCACTCAAGTATGATCATTCATCAATGACGATAAAGTTTATGTAGTCACCATATTTATCCATTAAATTTACTTCAGTCACCTACGTCCTCCAATCATTGTTTTTCGATGTCCCGTTTGTATCAACTGAAATCTGTCTTTTAGTCCAGCATATCGTACCATCTCTGTTAAACTTATCGCACTGAGGACTTGGTTGACGTTGAAGATTAACACGAAATACCCCTGTATGCGTCATAGACTGTGCCACGATCAAAGGAGATCTCAGTAGACTGTGCCACGATCAAAGGAGATCTCAGACCTCATATTCTCTAACAAATGAATCACCATAAATATTCAAGCAAGAAGAGCTTTTTTACTCATAGTGTGGCTGATTCTTAATCCCCGATAAGCTAATCCCCGATAAGCTAACGCCCGATTCTTAATCCCCGAAAAGCTAGCTATTTGTCATTTATTAATGCAATAAACGTCAAATGTTGTTTTGCTATCGGTTACCTCAATGCATGTATCTAGCATAAAGTTTAACGATTACGTGACAGAGTACAAAATGTTTATAATGCACATTTATCTAGCATAAAGTTAACGTGACGAGTACGAAATGTTTGTGAACACAATTACGAAAATCTTAAACGCTTGATATATTTTAATATCTAACTTCGAATAATTCAGTCGATTGTACAGAGGCTCGGTCTTTATCAATGAAATCATTTAAACTAGAAACTTATTTAGATGCAACCGAAAATAAACAGCTTTAAAATAAGAACGGAACAGTAGATGAAAAGAATAACCAGTCAACAATAATAGCTGCGCGAATCTGCTTGTTTCCTGAACACAAAGCTGAGTTTGTCTTATGATAAATTCTTTTCCTATAAGTGAATAATCAATACTATCATTTAACAACTTGAAAGTTGTAGCATCGAGGAAAACCTAAGTGACCAGAATACGTTGATGTTAGTTGTTGAATTTGGTCATATAACAAGGTGTTGAATTTTCTTTTGCATCTAAGTCTCCCTAAATACTAAGCAATTTATTTGCATCTTCGTCTTAATCCACATTGTTTTTATTTGATTTTCTTCTTAATCCATATTGTAGATGCTTTGAAGCTGTTTTCCATTCTTTGGTTGACCCTTAACACTGTAAACAAAAATATCGAATAACCATCTGACAAAGGAAAAATAACGGAACAAAGCCATGACCCAAAGAAACGGCTGAAAACTCCCCAAAATGTACCGTCGAAAAAATATACTAGGTTATTAATATCAATGTTGCTGTTGTTCTTGTTATATCGTCATCCAACTCAGTATCTAACTACTACAGGACTAGTGTGCCATCTATTGTGTATGAAGGACTCTGTGCAGTTTAACTGTCAACGCACGAAAACTTTTTGCTGAAATGTTTTTTCTCCCATTAGAAAAATTGGGATTAAAATGCTGATTGAATGCAGAATTTGTTGGAAGCACATATCCGGGAGAAAAAGGTTAATTTTCAAAGTGGCATACAAGTGTATGGCCCTATTCACGGTATTTAATCTTTTCCTCTGGCTCATGTCACGTAGTGTTAGGAAGTTATTCAAGAGCATAATTCTTCAAGATACGAACTGAAATCGCCGCTGGACGACCTTGATTTATATTTGAGAATGTTCAGTAAACAAGTAGGCCGATACGATACCATATTGGTGGCGAGTTTGTGTTATTTCTGGCCGGGTAATGTATCGCTGGTGGTTCTTCTAGACGAGGAAAGTGCGCAGGACCACAAAGTAGGAGAGACCTTGTCTAAAAGATACCCTTATCCTAGAGTCGCCTACAAGGAGCCAATAAGTCCCAAAATTTACAAAAACAGTGGCCACGAACGAATGCAGAGAGATTACTTCTATCCGGAGAAATTTACAAACAAAACATATGTAGGTTTCATTGACGCGGATACTGTTTGTAACAAGAGTAACAGAAAATTTAGTTTGAAGGCGGAAAACCTGTAGTCATTGGATTCTATGGAATGTTCAAAAAAAAACTGTGGCTACATGCATCAGAGAAAACAAAAGCCATGACACGGCAAAGGGAGGTAATGAGATGCATGGCATACTTTCCTGTTATTATAAAAGTTCAGCATATTGTTGAGCTTAGGAAGCATCTAGAGGCTAAACATAACATGTCATTCGACCAAATTTTTGACTCGGTCGTCTCCGATGTATATTTTGGTCAGTTGAATGTTTTCTGCCAGTACATTTGGGATTTTCACAGAGAGGAATATAAGTTCTACTTTCAGAAAAGACAAGGTAGTTTATCTCGGGCAAATCAAGCAGGTCAAGTGGACCAAGCTTACTACGAAAAACATTTCACCCCAGAACAGAAGGTCCCAAAGCCACGTGCTTCCATTCACTACAAGTATCACTATAAGCACGCTGAAAACAGTACCTACAAAAATATAATGAAAACGAATCTGCTTTTCTGGTGGTTTTGACTTATGTCCAGACAAGTGCACTCATTTGAGTAGAAGTTCGTTGCATGTAGAGCTATTCCTTTTTGAATTGAACAATTGGTCATGGGATAAACGATGTATAGAGAAACAAAGAGAGCACTACGACACTGTGGCTAAAAAAGTTGACTCAGAATCAGCTGATGCTTTACTTAGGGGATGCCATGATGTTGACACTCTTCCGTTTGTTAACATGAAATGATAAAGGTGGCAATTTATTTCAGGCAGATATAATTTTGTACTGAATAAGTTATCTGAGCGGAGTGGGAATGGGCGTATTAATTTATATTGCTTTCCCAAGTAAGTATGCTCATCAATTTACCTGAAAATATCCAACTCTTGCCATTGATTGATTTTTCAAAAGTTACCGGTATGGATAATTTCATTGGCCAGTTATTGTCATGTTTTGGAACATTTATTAAAATCAAATACAAATGTGTGGTTTTTGCCCTTGCTTTAAGCTATAAGGAAAACGTTAATAACATCCGGTTCCTTTTGTTCTTAATACAGGTCGGTTGAGAAATCTTTTGTGGGGTGGATGGGTGGGTATTTTATGAATAGAATGGTGTCAGAAGGATGACTTCATATAAATTAGTCCTGATTACCATGAGCTGGTTTTTGTCACTAATATTGCAATTACACTTCCTTTCTTTCCATGTATTTTCTAGAAGCAAACATAAGCAGACAGCCGTCAAAGGATAGCAAAAAACAAAAATGTCAATCGAGTACAAAATCTACACATCTAATTTGTTCATGTCTTTTTAGATTATTATATTCAGATTAAAAATCTGTTTACACCAAGCGAATTCCCGAAATATATCCTTAAAATTAATAAAGAGCTGAATTGTCCAATTACCGGCTGCTTGATCTCTCGTGGCTATTGTTTGGCTTGCTCTTATTTGTGTCATTCTAGAACGAGTCGACCAGTAGTAATGTATAAATTCATTGATTGCACTGTCATTTCAAATATAAAAAGCGGAGTCTGGGCATTTTATGGACGTGTTTTCCTTTTACTAACCTGTAAATGAAGAAAGACCAAGAAAATTAACGTACATTGATTACGCTTTGTCAAAGATGGAGTTATTATGAAAAGCTTTTTGAGTTTAACATACTTTTTTCCAAGCTTACTGTAATAAAAACTAGGGTGTGTGCTATTTGTATTTACGTCTCCATTTTAAGGATTTATTAGATTTTTGTAATTAGCTGATTGGTTCTGGGAAGTCGGTGTTGAGAAAATATTCCTCAGCCCGAGTAATTAGCCAGTTGCTAGGGGCAAACGTTACAGAGTGAAGTGTCAATGCGATTTCATGACAGCATGGATTAATTTCCTACTGAGATCAGGTCAGAGCCGCATAAGAGGGCATTTAGCCAAAAGTAGTTCCTACTAAAATCTAATTGTGTTGATTGATTGTGTATCTCTATGTGAACTATTTGTGATAGTGAATGATATTTTGTACAATGGCATAATTGAGAAGGGATTGTTTCATTCTCTGGGTACGCCTTTTATTGTTGCTATGATGGTAAATATGCCGTAGAATTACATGCGAAATGAGGCTTAAAATCATCATTTTGACTGAACAAAGGATAAAAGCGCTCACTGTTACGGATCACTGCCATCTTACTTCTGTCTGCGTGGGTTCGAGTCTCGGGCTCGGCCAATGTGGGTATGTGAGAAAGTTTGCCGGTAGCCTCTCGTGGGTCGGTGGTTTTTCCAGAGTTTTTCCATGTTCTTCCTCCACCAATTATACTGGCCGCCATGTATAGCCTATCTTGTGCTGAAAAATGGCGTTAAACCCTATATCAATAACAACAATAACGACCTAAGGATGGTAGAGTAGGAAAAGAGTTCCCATTTTTTGGTGTTTGAGTTGTATTTATATTTATATTTCGCGGCGTGAAGTACTGGCGCTACGATGAGGAAAACTAATGAGAAACCATGCATAGGTGAGGCTAGCATGCAATTGTGAAGTTGAGAAGCAAATGTGAAGTTGTGATATTTGTGGTCATTCACTGATTAGAGATAAATTAGTTATAGTCTTGGTGCGTTGTTAGAATTTCCAGTACACAAGGTTGTCGAGAAGCCCTTGGAAATAAGGGGAAACAAGTGACTGCTAGCAGAATTTACTCGATGGTGGGATTCACTTCGTACAGAGACCCCTTTGGCGTATTACAATCTTATCGTACAATGCATTAACATGAATATTATCCTACACTGTATAAACAAGCATATTATTGACAATGTTGAAAAAAGAATTTAGACATATCATTGATCTTGGATTAACACATTGTTATGGAATTATTGAGAACCCATTCAAAGACATTCTGGTTTGCATCACTGTAGTACATCAGGACATTCATGACTATAGGAATTTGTTCAGAATATTCTATACTTTTGGACTTGTGATGGGACATTTAGGATTGTTTAGGATTTAGTTCACAATAAGTGTCTCTTAAACTTTGACATTGTAAACACATTATTGGTTGATTTATCTAAAGATGTTGGTTTTGCTTCTTTCTGTTACGTAATTTAAGACCTAGCATCGTAACATTTAGCAAATGATAAATTATAAATTTGTAATAAAAGCGATTCTGGGTATTTAAGGTAAAGATGATTCCAAAATAAGTTTAGAAAGAACCTCCATATTTGATCTAGATGTTGTTCCAGTCTTAATATTTGTAACTAGTCCGAAGTAATAGAAAATGATTACATGAAAATAAAACCAAGGCCGAACAAATTAAGCGACACCGGTTTAGAACAGAGTTTAAATGATCATAATAATAAACTTTAACCGTAGAGAAGCACTTTCTACCACGCACAAAATGCTAAAGTAAATCGATCCCACAGAATAGTGACCCACCCCGGTCATTCCACTTCATAAAAAGTGACCCATCGGTCAATCCACTTCATAAAATGGTGACCCACTGGTCATTCCACTTCATAAAATAATGACCCACCGGTCATTCCACTTCATAAAATAGTGACCCATCCCGGTCATTCCACTTCATAAAATAGTGACGTACCGGTCATTCCACTTAATAAAATAGTGACCCACCCCGGTCATTCCACTTCATAAAATAGTGACCCACCGGTCAATCCACTTCATAAAATAGTGACCCACCGGTCATTCCACTTCATAAAATAGTGACCCACCGGTCATTCCACTTAATAAAATAGTGACCCACCCCGGTCATTCCACTTCATAAAATGGTGACCCACCGGTCATTCCACTTCATAAAATAGTGACCCACCGGTCATTCCACTTCATAAAATAGTGACCCACCGGTCATTCCACATCATAAAATAGTGACCCTCCCCGGTCATAATTCGTGCTACAGAAAATTGATTTTATCATAAAAGCCTATGACCCATCACAGATAAAAGGAACCCCTGTAAAAATTTGACTTTATCATAAAAGCCTATGACCCATCACAGAAAAAAAAAGACCCCTGTAAGAAAAATTGACTTCATCATAGCCTATGACCCATCACAGATAAAAGGGACCCCTCTAAAATAATTGACCTTATCATAAAAGCCTATGACCCATCACAGATAAAAGGGACTCCTGTAAAAAAAAATTGAATTTATCATAAAAGCCTATGACCCATCATAGATAAAAGGGACCCTGTAAAAAATTTGATACCATGCTGTTCATGTTGTAATGTCTAAAATGTGCATAGGATATGGCAGCGTCTGTGCGGAGGTGGCGGTGTCGGCGTCGCGCTCAGCTTTGATGTCGTTTACATGACTGGTACCCCGTTTATAATTGTAAAGTCTGGAAAGACATAGCTTAAGGAAGTGAACGTCATTCCGAGAAATCACGTCAGAACTTATTCTCAAATTGGGTATCTAAATGCATTACATCTGCTGGGCTCCTGCATCAATATCTCCACAACCAATGAAGGTATTTGAAATAAAATTAAAGAATAAAAATTGTGGAGTGGAATGCGTGGTCCAATGGTAGAGCTTCAGGCACTGATTGTTAGGTCCTTGGTTCGATCCTCGCAGTGTCAATGTTATTTATCCATGAACAAGATAACTAATCCACATTGCTTCGTACTGGTTCCACCTAGGAAGCCGGCGAGAGTGATTAATATAAGTTGTAAGATCTTGTTTCTCAGTCTGTGTAAAATAAATAAATGTGTTTAAACATAACATTTCAAACAGTGTGATTTAACCAAAATGACAACAACTGAAACGAATAAGCCACGAATTTTTCCAGGCAACGTCACATTTATAGGTTTTCTGGATATGCTTGGCTAAATGTGCACCAGGTCGGGGTCAATTATTCCTCGGATGAGCGAGGTACATTTCGTCATACAGATCAAAATATTAAAAGTCGTCACCTAGTGAGTAGACAAGCATTCATGGTAATCGGATCAGTATCCTGTTGGTTTCAATTTTGTAACGTTATCCACTCTGTCACCAACTCCCAATTATTTTCATTCCCAATCAAAGTACTCTTTTTTATATAGTGATGTATTTTTCTTGCTAACAACATTTACGAAATTAGGTATAACGTATATTCAGTTTACCTGGATAAATTATTTATGTAGCTGTTAAAACAGAACTGTTTATTACACACCCGTTGTAAGACGGGTCACATTATGTGATGACTCGTGGCGTCTGTCTATCTGTCCGTCTTTCTCAAACTCATACCCGGGTTGTAATTCTTGAACCGGTTGGTATATATTCGAGTTATAATTGGAACCTCCAGACGGCCCAAGGTTACTGTCACAAGGTGGATCAAAGGTTAAATCATGTCCTAGATGTAACTCTTTAACCTGTTGGTGTAATCGAAGAACAATTAGTACTCATGTTACTGACATGTGACGGGTATGCACTCTCTCTTTGATGTTAAAGCCAATCTTAATCAGACTCGAATGTAACTTTAAAAATCTATTTATTTTGGCTGCTCTGATTACACACACACACACACACACACACACACACACACACACACACACACACACAAAAGCATTTTGACATTTCATTTGTCTAAGATTGCCGTTTTTAATCCTTTATGGACGAAATAAATTTCATTCTCATTCAGTCTTAGCAGTAACTTAAAATATATAATGAAAAAATAAACCAAAAACCCCAACAAACATCCCCCCCCCAAACAACTGTTGTTTATCACCCATTATCTTCATAATGGACTCATTGTATACGATGCTTGTTCATTTCTTGAACCTGCCATAATCGTTTAAATTTACCCGAGTTATACCCCTTTAATTTATTTGAAATTATCAAGTAGTGATAGGGGGCACATTAGGGACAATGTGACTTCCATGTTAAAAAGTGTCGCGGCACTTTGGGGACAATGGGACCTTAACATAGGTGTTACGCGTATGTAATTAAATTGATTGTGTGTTAGTTTTAAATTCTTTGTTTTAATTTTTGTTTCATTACATTTTATTGTAATGATAATTTTCACTGGATTTGAATCTATTTTCGGAAAATTCACTTCTCTGTTTTGACCTGTTTTGAAAGTAAAAGGTTGCTTTATCACTATTTTTAACTCACCTTGGTTGAGACGTTTGTAAACATTGAATGAAAACGAATGGATATTACCAAAGTCATGTTCGGCCCACGTGCTAGATAAGTTGTAAACAGCCTTTCCTTTTTATTTATTTTCAGCGTGAGAATCTGATTCTTAGCTAGGGTTATTTTGGCCTACGTGTAAAATGGCATTTTTGTTTTTTTGTTTTTTGTTTTACTGAGCTGTTCAAATTAGTGATCACGTAGCCCCGTCACCTGAGCCACCATGTGATCTAAAATCGTGGGTTAAAACAGACGTTTCATAGTAGATTTGACAGTCGTATTTTTACACCGTTAGAGCTCAAGGTGTTTTGATGTTGATGCCAGTTTGTTTTTAAAGTTTATCTGTTTCTTTTGATTTAATAATTTATATTCTCTGGAAAACAACACAAGTGCTTTTTTTAATAAAAATTCTGGGACAAAGACATTTAGTGGAAATTTGTTCTAGAATTCTAAACAGAACATTATAAATTGCGATTCAACGAGGAACTGTTGCCATCAGTACAACGACATAATCTGACGTCATCGCCTAGCATATTGGAACTTCATCGAGATTCGAACCCGGATTCAATTAGAACTGTTTAGTGATAGGACTTATATTTTTGAATTCTAGGATTAAGTTTTGGATTATATTCACAAACCGTAAGTTCTTTTTTCATATTTTACCTTGTTTTCTAGGGAAATAAATTATTTTGTTAAAACTTACAAAGCTTGTTGGCTTCACTCTTTTCTTTTGTTACTTTTGTACGAGCCTACACGTAACATGGGGATTATTTGGTCTGTATAGAGACAAAAATATTGAGTCTGTCTAGGGACAATGGGAATGGAACAGGGGTGACGTCACGGTACTGGACACTGGCAACAGTGTTGCAAGTGGCTGACCTCAATCGGGCAGAACAGTGTGGCAAGGGGCTGACCTGAATACGCACTACTCTAGGTAGGGACAAATACAACACAGAGATATACATACATAGACATACACATAGAGACAGAGACATAGGAATCAAACATAGATTGATGAACGTCAATCTGTCACACCAAAAATTCGACTAAATTTTTTTTAGGCAAGGGAGAATAAAAAATCTTTTCGAGGCAGTGGAGTAGCCCTGAAAAGGGCCGTTTAGCTTTCTTCTAATTTCTCTCCTCCCTTCTTCGTCTCCACCATCTTCTCATCTTCTGCATGACATTTTGTTGTCTTTTTCTTCCCATTCTCTTTCTCCTCCTTCTCCTCCTCCTCCTTTTCCATTTCTCATTCTCCTCTTCTTTTTCCAGCTTTGCATTGTGTGCTTTCATTTGTTCCTTTTCCTCTTTGTCCTCCTTCTCCTCTTTTACCTGTTGTATCAACTCTCTGAGTCTGTCCTTGGCCTTCCTCAAATTGTTTATTTCCACTTTCACTCTGTGAGGACTATAACACCCATCTTCCAACCTGACCAACATTTCCTTCACCATCCAAATATCATCAACCACTTTCTGCAGCTTGTTAATTTTGTCCAAATGTTTGCTTGCCATCTTCTTTGATTAATCAATGTTGAATCAAGCGAATTACGAACGTTACACATTATAGATATATATGAAAGATGGACGTGAAGGAAAACATCCCCTCTTACCAACTACCCATATCACCTACCAAAGAATCCACAATGATGAAAGTGCTAACCTAAAATAAATTTTCATACAAAACAACACTCTAATACTAACAAAACCATTATACTTTCTATCAATACATAGTTGGAAAAGGAATGATTTTATATATAAAACACACCATTACCTAAAATCACATCAGCAAAGGAGTTAGTGTTTTATAGTCACACTACTTCACATTCACACAAACGAAACACTCATGATTATAGGGACAAGGAGTTTGTTAAAGGAAAGACACACACTTACACACACAAACATATGCACACACACAAACGTAAGCGCGCACACAAACAACAAAAATACACATAAATACACACACGTACGCACACGCACTCAAACATACACACACAAACAAACGTATGAGCGTACACACACAAACAATAATACACATACACACACAGTTATGATTGGCAACTTTAAAAGTCTCTCTTTTCTAGAGATCTGGTTAGCCCTTAGAAGAGCTGTGTTTCAAATACACCTGGTTAAGAATGACACCTCCATGGCTGGGCACCACACACGCAACGTCGACTCCAATCTTGCTCCCAAATGATGGGTGTGGTTGGGATCGTAGAGGGGGGTTGAGTGCCTTCACTATCCCATTCCTCTGTTTGAGGGATAGTGAAGTCTTGTTCCCTCTGTCTTCTATTCTGCAGCCGGGGATGATGGGGTCTCTGCATCGCATCGAATCTCTCTTGGCCCAGAGGACGGAGACGGAGCGAAGAGACGATTACTTGACAGAGATTTTCAAGCAGAAACTCAGGATTGAATTGATGACTTATCATTACCTGTGAAAAAAAAGAAAAAATAGAAAGCAAAATGGATACCTGGGATCTTTATTACCATTTGTAAAACAGTTCGTATACAGCTTCTTGGAATCCTGTCGTGTGTGCTAAAGATGAACATCCTCATCCCAAACCTAAAGACCATAAAGCTTATGTCAACACGGACAACAGTTACCTCCCAGGAACCTTCCGGGTAACCGTCTACTTTTCCCACGACACCTGTGTGGAGTATTTTGATTCGTATGGATTACCGACTTTGGAAGACGACATCATCGACTTTATGAGAAGAAATGCTCATACGACTCGCTTCAAGAATATGAAATTACAAGGCACAGATTCTATGTTGTGTGGACAATATTGTGTGTATTTTCTTCATCAACGCAGTTTTGGATATCCCTTAGAACATTTAGTGGCTTATTTTGATCGTGACTCATCTAGGAACGATGAAAAATAGATCGATGGTTTTGTGACCATTATGGATATCTCTTGTCTTTAGCTAGGAAACGTAGTGTACATCAATGGCCAAATGACCTCCGTCAGTGGAAGTCTAACTTGACTTGACAACGTTGTCAGCCTTGTCAAAAATGTGTTCTTTAATACTGTATGAATTGATATATTATGTGCTGGTTATTTGTTGGTTAAATAAAATGTTATATTTTGAAGAAAAAAAATGTGTCTGGGGTTTGTTTTAAAAAAAATGAACACTGTGAATATATGTTCTTTCACTTCTCTCTATCCCTCACCATGAGATATGCAGTATCGTTCCTGCCCCAAAAAATCATAGGGATGTTTTTTTATCGCGTCCGCGCTTGAGCCCTATAAAGCGGAAACGGTCTCCAGTCTGACATTGTTGACTCGTCAACCTACGAAGATGTGTTCAAGACTAGCAAAGCTGAACGAAGCCCACATGAATTTACATTGAGTCAGGCAAAACCAAAACCTGATACCCAAGCCTGATGATTTAAAATGTAAGGTTGTTAAAAGTGGCCCAAGACCGGATAGAAGAGGTGTTTAAAGACGAAATCAAGAAGGAGCAAGAAGAATGGACTGAAAAGTACAGACTTCAGAAACAGCAGAGAGAGCAGCAGCAGCAACAACAGCAGGAGGCAGACAAAGGTTTTGTGGACTGCCCTGTGGACACGAAAGAGTTTCTCCTTCTCCTTCCAAAGATGCAGACCCTATCCTGTCGGAAAGCCTGCAGTCAGACGGGGACGCAATCTTAGACGATCAAAGATTGCCATAACACCACAAAAAAAACAGCCCTTTTCAGGGCTACCCCCACAATCTAGAAAAGAGATACTAGTAAAATTGCCAAAATATTTGTCTGTCTTTGTGTTTGTCTGTAGGTTAAAAAAGAGAATTGTGTCTATAAACACTTCGCTTCTCTGTAATATGTCAAAAAATAAAGTGTGCTTATAAACAGTTCGTTTCGCTGACTTGAAAGATAGTCTCTGTGTGTTTTTATATGTAGGAGTGATCATAAAGTGTGTTTGGAGGTGGAAAAAGTGAACGTGAGTGTTTCTGTTAGGTTCGCGCGTTCCATGTTATTGATGGTGGAGTGGGTATTGTTAGTTTTTGCGTAAGAGAGATGTTTTCTTTCACGTCCGTTCTTGAGAAATATACAGCGGAGAGTTCGTCAGTCTGGCTACCCATCGTTGAGGTATCAACAAGACAAAAATGAGTAGAATTGCCAAACTGCTTGAACTCCTAATGCACATGGAGTATGCCAGGCGCATCCTAGACGAGTTGGCCATGAAGGCAATCGAGGAAAGTGCCAGGATAGATGGGGGGGGGGTGAAGAAGAAAGAAGAGTTGAAGGAAAAGAAGAAAGAAAGAATCCTGCCTCACCTCATACTTAGGCCTCTGTATGAGGTCAATCCTGAGGGGAGGACACATGCACAGCCAATACCAGCACCACCACGTCAAACACAGCCACAGCCACAACTAAGATATTCTTCCAATTTTCCTTCTTGCCTCATCATCAGACATTTATTGTGTTGAATTTCACTGGAATGATCGTTCTGACATCCATATCAATCTTTCTCGGTCAACTCTGTAATGGTTTCCGCTAGATGTTTAGCAAAACAGGAGACTCAATGTTGTTGTTCTGGCCAACTGGACATCACCATGTCCTCTTCGTCTTTGTCTTTTTTGGTGGAGAGTTCTACTTCCACGATATCCTCGCATTCCTTTTCCAAAGATTCTCCACCATTCAAAGAGGGATAAGAGTCTTCCATACCTTCTAATAGTCTAGAATGACTTCTCTCAAACTGTTGATTTCTAGAGTGCTGTCGAATTCGGCATACAAGATGACGTTCACCGTCTGGTCTAATGCTTTAGCAAACTGAAGTTCCACACGAATCTGGCCGGATTTTACAGGGTGGAAATGACCCTCATCGCTGCCTTGGTCTGGATTGAAGTCAAAAGCCCACAAAGTGTAACCTCATGCATAATCGTCGTACGAGATGCTGTGACTGGTGTTGGTCCCTAACTGTCCGGTGGCTTCGTATAGGGACAGGCACGATCTCAAGTAATTCTTCTTGGAAGAAAAGTCAAGTTCGAAAAGATCTGATACACAAGGTATTGCAATCTCGACTGACTTCGATCTTGGACACGTCGAAGTGATGAGAGTTGAAAGGATTTTCTTTGGGGGCTCCATTGAAGGTTTCATTCTCGACGATGCCAATGATTAAACGCTTGGGTAACTGTCCTTGGAACAGATGATCTTCGATCTTGGATCGGAGTCGAGTGGCAATGGTGAAGGTTTTCACTTCCACGGGTCGCATCTGATACTTGGCGGTCCTTTTATCGTCATCATCGTGGGTGGCATGGCAAACAGATCCAATTCCGACCTGGAACATTCTCAAGACTCTTGGTGCATCATTTTTTTCTCTCTGTGATTTAATAATCAAAAACGCCTAATTCTCGGACTCTTCTTCTGTTCTTAGTCTTTCTAGCTCTGGTGGTGTAAAGTCCTCTGGAGGGGTGTCTTCGTTGTCGTCTCTTTCTGCCTTGTCTTTGCTGTGGCGTCAGGGAAACAGGAATGCCTGACTCGACAGCGTCCAGGGCATTTATAGAAGTTTCTCGTCGGCCCAAAATGTCTTTGCCAGTTTGAATGCAAAACATTTTTGCCTGCTCTCAAAAGAGCTTCTTTTGGGTTTTGTTTTTTGATGATGATATTTTCGAGAAATTCTTTGCCTAGCGTCGACTCGGCATCTTTAAGGCGTGCAATCCTTCTGTTACCATCGGTTTCAAGACAGGGGCCACCGAACGAAAGTCAGATTTCAGCATATCTCCTAAACCATGTCCTCATTGTCGAGCGACTTCTCGGTACACAGGATACATGACTTACAAGTCGTTAGAGAATCTTTTCCGAAAATGGGGTTTCAACATGCCTTTCCCTTTGGAGAATGGAATATTTTGTCCCAGGTCTCCTTTATAGCAATGTTGACAGTGTCGAAACACGACTTACTGACAGGCAAATAATGAGGATGTACACATTCGCGGTGAACGTGATAGGTATTTCCACCTTCCTCGTCATTTGTCGTGGCAGAATCCACTTTGAAAGGAATGACTCCCAACAACGGCGCGGATGTGTGTTCCACCACGTTGTACTCTACCACATCGGAGTACACAAAAATCAAATTCAATCCTTTGTTCAGTTCCACAGGGGATATAAAATAGTTGAAAATGCCGTATTGCTGTTGATCTTCGGGGTGAAATTGGGTGCCAGTTTTGTGTCTCCACCCAAAATTTCAAACAAACTACGATTAAAACTGATGGACAACGTTTGGGTATCCTTACATTTCATCAGTAGGCGACGAGCCACTTGATGGTACTCGAGGGTGCCACTTCGTTTGGCTTTCTTCAAGGATTTGCCAAACACTTCCTCGAATCTGGAAGCAATCGTATCCACCAAATGTTAACCGTTAAAATAATATCCTGCCGCAATTTTCACAGCATAAATGGTGAATGATGGATTGCTTGCTGGATTTTTTATACCTGGAAACCCGATTTCATTTATTACTTGTTGCACTTGTTCGTTCAGGATTTTGACGTGGAAAGTGTTTTGATTTTCAGTGATATTTTTTATTTGTGTAGGGTGAATGATTCCCACCAAAGCCACTTTCCAATGAGCTTCGTGTACCGATTGGATGGCCTGAGGTAATTTGGCCCTGAAACAGCATAAAGTATTGTGGGGAAACACATCCATGGAACTGTCACTGGGTAACGTTAAGTGCAATTGGTTATTCATAATTCCAGAGTTCTGCTGTCCAAGCGGTCACTCGAGGTCAGAGAACTGTCTAAAAGAGGATTGTTGTTATTGTTATTGTGACTGTTGCGAGGGTGACTGACGTTGGGCGCAAGACTCCCGTTGTTACCGTTAGAGTATTTCAGGGAAGGATTGGGGAGAAGGTAACCGATGCAACTGTTCAGTAAAATGGTTCACAATTGATTGTCTCCTACTTGCAAACTCAAATTGGCAATGGCAGCACCGATGACACAATACAAAACAAAGATCTTGCAGAAAAAGACGATTTCCGTTTTAGACACACGTTCTCCACACCACACCCACAAGGGTTGCTTTTGTAGATCTTGCACAGATGAAGAACTCTGTGAAGGAGTGGTCACTGTGGTGGTTGAGGCTGTGTTGATGGGCATGATGGTCACTTTTTGATATAGTCGATGACTTGCGAAGCGTCGATCCAAGAATCAAAACTGGGAGGATATCCTTTCCAATGCACTTTGACTTCTTTTACGGGTTCTTCGATCGAGAAAATGCTTTCTATGTCGTACACTTTGTCTTCTTTTTTGGTCACTCGTTGTAACTCGGGCAAGTAAAACATTCCTTTTAACACTTCCCTGTTCATGTCTTCTAATTGATAGACGGCAGGATGACGGTCACGCACTCGTCCAGTGACACGAAACAATTTGGTGGTCCAGTTGGGTAAGTAACCTTTGTCGAAAGTGCGTTTGGTTTGGCTAATGCGCACCCAACCTCCCGCCGCCAAGACTCCATCTTTCTTGGGGACAGTCACAGTCGGGGACCTACCAAACAGTCGCTCAAAGACGGTCACTTCGTTGTCGGGAGTCACTTCTTCGGGGGCACATCTGATGCTCCGATGGTAGGATTGGTTGTAGGCTTTGTCCAGGTGCGGAAAGACGTCGATGTACTTGAAAGTGTGATTGATGTGTAAAATATTTCCACATACATTCTTTTAAGGTGCGGTATCCAAATAACCGCTCAGCAAGTGTTCGATTAAATTTTTCAACAATTGCCTGATCGCGATGAATTGCAGTGTGTCCTCGTCTGATTTTAACATTTTTTTATATCAGAGATGATACTGCAAAAAGAAATTCTTTTCCAGGATCAACCTGTAATAGTTGTGGCCATCGCAAGGGTCCTCGTTGATAAAATCATTCAAGCGCAGATGCAACTTCAGTTGCTGTTCTTTATATCTACTTGCAACGTCAACGACAGTTAACGCGTATTTGTATGTGCGTGATTGACGTCTACCAATTTTAATAGTATCGTGATGTAAAAACAAAATATCTGTCTGATGAACTTCATTGGGAGAGCTGACATCAAAATGTGCGTATTGAATTATTTTTTAGGCGGGGGTAGAAAAATTTGCCATATCGCCTGTCGTGCTAACCAATTTTCAGCAACAAAACGTGAGACATTTGCCGCATCAGCAAGTTTACCAACCGCTGCTCTGCCTCTCCAATATCCTCTTGGGCTATAATAAACCGATTCCATTATTATGATCATAATTAGTTCATTAATTACCGGCCCCTAGGACTAGTTTACCTTTCATCGCAGATTTTACTAGAAAGCTAGCAAGTTTTTCTTTGAGAGATTTACTTTTTATAGAATTCAGCGCGTGAATCAACCTCACATCTGCAATATGTCGTTGTTGTAAATCCTTATTTTTATACGCAACATCATGAAGGTGACACGCTTGAACAATCGCATTGATTGGATACTCTCCAGGTCTTGGTTGGTCTTGTTCGTCAAGTCGGATATCAAGTCGGGTTCCAGGACCATAATAATTATGTCCAGGAAGATGTTTCTCACCAGGATATTTGGCCCATGGAGTTCCTGGTAATTTTCCCAGTGAAGCAGCCATATCACCACCCTTGATATTCATCAAGGACGAAATAAATCTGTATTTGCTTATACCACATTTCACACACTTGCCTGTATGTGCACGCTTGCTATTTTTTGTTGTTATTGTTTTTAATCCACTGGTGGGGGTGGGCACTCTGCATCGAACACAATATAAATCCATATTATTTATTATATTTGTACAACATGGATGTCATTGATTTCTCAGCGACACGAAAGCAGGAGCTAGTCAAGCATCATCCAGCGCTACCAAATTCTATCAGAGCAATTATCATAGGTCCATCTGGGTCTGGTAAAACACAATTACTACTAAATCTGATAATGAGATGGCTCAAGTAGGGTAAGTTGTACTTGGTAGCACCATCTGTAGATGATCAGAGATGTTATGAAGTACTTAAAGATTTTAATGAGAACGCAAAATTGTTGGACGAGGATGACTACACCGATGGTGTTGTTGACTTTATCACCGATATTAATGAAGCCCCATCTGTAGATGACCTCAATGGATTTATTAATAATCTCGTCGTATACGATGATGTGATGCTGGACAAACAATCAAATCCAGCTCGGATATTTTCCCGAGGCAGACACAAAAATATTGATATTATATATGTTACTCAGCGAAATATACAAATACCTAAAGTGATCAGAGACAATTGTAATCTTTTAGTTGTGTTTAATGGAGTTGATACACATACTCTGCGAAGTATTCATCAAACTTGGTGTTCAGAAGATATGGACATGATCAAGTTCAAAAACTTCTTTTCAAAAGCACAAGCTACCCCACACGGATTTATCACAATAAATTTACACGATCCTAGGTCGAGGCATCGTATAGGTCTTGATAAAATCTTTGGATAAAAACCAGAGCAGCAGAGTGGCTGGACAACCAACAGTGAGTGTCCGGGTAAGAAAATGTACACGCATAAAAAAAATGAAAAGAAAACGTCAGCGATAAAGTAACAAAATGAGCTAACCCAATTAGAGAAACTGTCAGTCAGTTAGAGGCTTCAGTTTGACGTTACTGACCTTGTATTTTCAGCTTTTGTAGGAACCTTTATTTTTCAAACAAAGACAATTCAAGCAAATCTGTCCAGCCTCTCTGCTGCTGGGTGAGAGATGGGGAAGGGGCTTCGGTTTACAGCCCAAGTAGGGGCATGTACCGGCCTATGCGCGGGCTGGAGCCCTGGTCTCATCTTTCACCTCATGGCAAATAAATAACAAAAATATTACGACACATGATGTCATACCCGGGGGGTGGGGTGGGAGGGCTTCGGTTTATAGCCCAAGTTGGGGTGTGTACCAGCCTATACGCGGGCTGGAGCCCTAACCTCATCTCTCACCTCAGGAAAACAAACAAATTTTGATCTCATTTTAACATGAAATATAGATTCCTTCGGTGCCTCACATAATAATACCATAATCAATAACCAAAACAGTAGGAAATGGGAAACCCTTCAGTTAACTAACACCTAACATAATATAATTTTTCTCTTTTTATGTTTTTAGCTTTCTTTTATTGAGAATTATAGAGGGAACAGGGAACCTACATATGGAAGAAGTATGGGACACAGACGTCGCACATCTAAGTTATAAGGTGCTACGCGAAGTGGACAGGCCTGCGAAAGAGCCTCAGAAAAATCCATGTGCAGGAAATGGACAAACAGTACACACACACGGGGAGATAGGACTAAGTAGATAAACAATGGGTAACCCATGCTAACGGTTAAGCTATAACTAACTGAACAAGTTTTTATCGTTTTTTGGAAATTTACGCCCTTTCGGACCCTTTTTGCGTGCCATGAGAAATACATCGACATTAGATACGATCTAATACTAAGGCCATACTGGTGTGGATGTCAGAACTTAATGCTTAAGTCGGGAGATACGGCTGTGCCCACAAATTAAGAGATGCATGGTGAATGGAAAATAAAAGAAATGCGGCTCCTTAAATAGGGCACAGCCTCAGCACTCCTGAATTGATCCGAAAAAAATGAGAAACGTTTCACATCAGCACACAGAGAAAAACACTAGGTATTATTTGTATTTTTGTAATAGCAACCGTCTCTCATTAAAAACAGAAATTCTAAAATTGAGAAATTCTTAATTTTAAAAGGAAATGGAAATTTGGCATTTCCAAGAAAAATTAAAAATTTTACTTTCTCTCTCTCTTACCATTTTTTAAAAAAAAATTTAAATAATTATATCATACAACTAAGGAGAGAACCTGGGAAGAAAAAATTGATTTCAATGCTGTCCTTACACACAAATCTATTGCAAGAAAACGATATAACAAATACACATCTAGCATACACAGGACATAGGGGACCCTTAGCAAAGGTCACTGCACAACAAAAGGGGAAGGATTCCGATCAGGATATTGAAACCTGGATCGGATGAATAACCCTTTTGATACACCAGGAAAAAAAAAAAATACCCCATCAAAAATTATATTTCTAAATAAATTTTTGATCAAAATTCTGTTTATAAAGAAAATCATTACAACACACATTAAGGGGACACAAGAACACATAAAACACTTTTCTTTTTTTTTTATACTGGGGCGGGGCATCTGTCTTTGGCCCCCCCCCCCCAAGAAAAAAATGTATGTCAAATCAACATGGGCTATCACCAAGACTACAGAGACGACCCTTTGGAAACGAAGGATATATGTAGTGAGGCAAGGCTGTCTGAAGCGAGTCTTAATGTACGGTTCAGATGTCGGACGAAGTTTGAGGAAGAGAAGAAGACCCGTGCGATGCACTCTATGTTAACTGAATGGTGTTTAAAAAAAAAAAGAAAAAAAAAGGCCCTTTTCAGGGCCACTCACCTTTCTCGAAAAGACGCCTATTCTCTCGGGCCTAAACATTTTTTTTAGTCGATTGTGTGTGTGTGTGTGTGTGTGTGTGTGTGTGTGTGTGTGTGTGTGTGTGTGTGTGTGATAGATTTATGTCCATTTATGGACATAAATCTATGTATGTCTATGCTTCTAACCATGTCTCTATGTCTATGTCTCTATTTGGCCCTAGAGTAGCGCCTATTCAGTTCAGCCTCTTGCCACACTGTTCCGCCCGATTGAGTGTAGCCACTTCCAACATTGTTACCATTGTTTCCCCAGTGTCCAATAATGTGACGTCACCCCTGTTCAATTTCTATTGTCCCTAGAAAAGCCCAATACATTGCTGCTATACATTCCCTATGTTAAATTCCCCTTGTCCCTAGACAGGCCCACCCATGTTAAAATCCCCTTGTCTCTATAGGGCCGCGGCACTTTTTAACATGGAAGTCCCATAGTTCCTATTTCGCCTCCATTCACTACTATGATGTCCCACCAAGTCACATTATCCTGACACCAGGCCGACCAGTCCTAACACTAACCTCTTAATGCTGAGCGCCTAGGGAGGCAGCTGTTAGTACCATTTTTAGAAGTCTTTGGCATGACTCGGCCGGAGTTCAAACCCGCGACCTCCCGCATCCAAGACGGACGCTCTTACCACTAGCCCACCGGAGCGGTCATTAGTGCAAGGACTGGAGATTAGTGACCTCATGTACCTGCAGTCAGTATAAAGTGATGAAAACATTCTTTATAAGTGGGTTAAGCCCATCTGTTTCTGATGTTAATTTCTCTTCGTATAAACAATATAGTTCTTTATTTTACATGAATTCTTCCGTTTTTTTAGGGTAGGTACATGCTAATCAGTACATTGACCTTTGACCTGGTTATTATATAATATTATGTACTTTGATTTATCCTATATCATCTAGGCGAAGTTCAATAGATGCTGATAAGAATAAAACGCAACTAACAGTTGAAACAATTCATTTTATTCACAAAAAGTAGTTTGGTAGTAAAGCACAAATATGAAAACAGCAGCTGAAATAGTTCAATGACCATTACACCACATTAATATAAGACATAGCTGGTACCTCATAAAATCATTTCTGACAAGAGAGACTAACTACACTTTTTACATGTAAAGTCCTGAGCTATATCATAGATTACGGGAAAAAAATACCAGGTACTGGCCTTAGCAAATTTTAACCTTGTTTGGCTATGACTGACGCGCGTGCCAGGTAGGATAGAAAGTATGTTTATGTCACCAAAATGTTAGTAGTGAGGTCTATTGAAAAACCGTGATATCTCGTGGGTAAAATGCATGCTCTGTTGGGCAAAATTAAAATATAAGTGTAACTTCCAGACGATTTTAACAACTGACATTGCAGTCATTCCTCCAAAGAAAACAGTACTGAACAAAGAAGGTAACAATTTTGTTCGAAAGTTGAATTTTATATGTGACATGTATTGAAAATTTCCCTAATATTCCATCGCAAGATGTCTGGACGAAACTGAACCTGGAAATTCCAGAAATATTGTATATTTAGCTGTTTTATACAGTTCTGGGGATAATTCACTAAATGTGCCTTCGTGAATTCATTTGATGAGAAATAAATAAAAAATATTTGATTTCTTGTCTTTTTGAATAACAACTTTGCTATAAAAGAGATACCATGTGGTGTTTCACTTTTACAAATTAAGACATACCCATGCCCATTTACTGTCGAAAATGCAAACATTTCTTTTATTGCAAGACGACACCAGAATTAATTACGGGGGGGGGGGGGGGGGGGGGGGAATTTCTTGCCATGCCACTGCAGTAACAGACGAGTTTGGTCTCAGCAATTTTAATCTTTTAGCTTACTCTAAATCGTGATCTTTAGCGATTGTGACTATAACTGAATGTTCGGCCCAAATTACCCGACAGTTGTTTGAGTGACCTTGGTTCAACATACATACATACATACATACATACATACATACATACATACATACTGTTACGTGTCTAGGCTCTTACAAAACGTAACAGAAAAGAGTGAAGACAACAAGCTTTGTAAAATTTAACAAATAATTTATTTCCCTAAAAAACCAAGTGAAAAATGAGGAAAAAGAACTTACGGTTTTACGAATCAAATTCAAAAATAATCCAAGAATTAAAAATTAGAAGTCCTATTATCAAAAAGTCGTAAATGAATCTGAGTTCAAATCCCAATGAAATCTAAAATGGAAGGTGATGACGTCTGCTGTAACCTGTGAAGTGCTATTGTGTCAACAGTTCCTTGTTGAATCACAGAAAATAATATTCCAGTTTTGAATTCCGAATAAATTACAATAAATGTCTTTATCCAAGAATTTTGGAGGAGCACTTGTATTTCCAGGGAAAATAATCACTTAAAATTCAATGAAATAAAAATTCAACTCAAACTGGTCACAACATATGTTTCGAGCCCGACTGAACAAATTCTATATAGAAAACAGTTATACACAAGATTAAGATGCAAAACAGATTCTCGGATGAGGGACACATGGTCATTCTTCCAGAACAAAATAGAAGCTTTTTACATGCCTAACATCATGTACTCCCAGTATGGCCTTAACTGAAATCAATGGTTCTTACTCTGGGAAAGAAATTTTAAAAAATGTTTACCAAACCCCTTACTGGTTCTGAATCAAGGTGAGCACAGTAAAAAAAGTTACCTTATAATAGCATGTAATGGAATAAAAAAATTAAAACTAACAAGCAAATAATTAAATTACATATACATAACACTTCCCATATAAAAAAAGAAAGATTTATATAATAAATCTTTCTTTTTACCATAGATTAATTATATACGAGGTTTTAATAAATATAACATAAGAAGAACTCTTATGAATTATATATAGTGTAAATGAAATAATATTTCTATACACGGGAAAGTGCATCTGATATTAAACTGTCTTTTCCCTTGATGTGCCTGATGTAAATGTTATATTCCTGTAACAACAAACTCTTCCTTAATAATCTCTGATTTCTGTTTTTCATCGTGCCGATAAAAGTAAGGGGGCTGTGATCACTAAACTCAATAATCTGAGAAGGAGCTGAACTAATGTAAACTTCAAAATGTTGTAATGCCAATATCAAAGCCAAACATTCCTTCTTGATTGTTGAATAATTTCTTTGGTGCTTATTTAATTTCTTAGAAAAATAACACACTGGATGATCAACACCATTTTTATCTTCTTGAATCAATACTGCTCCAACCCCAACATCACTTGCATCAATAGACAGTTTAAGTGATTGACTGAAATTTGGAGCTGTTAGAACTGGTGCACTCTTAAGTATGGCCTTTAACTTATCAAAAGCCTCCTGATATTTTCAGTCCAAAGAAACTTATTTTTCTTGCTCAATAAATTTATCAGGGGTTCAGCAATTATGGAAATATTGGAACAAAATTTCCGATAGAGTCCAGCCATACCTAAAATTCTCATCAGTTGCTTTTTACTGACAGGCACAGGGAAATCAGAGCTAGCCTTGACCTTAGCATCTATAGGTTTAACTTGTCCATGACCCACGATATGTCCTAGAAATATTACACAAGCACGGCAGAACTCACTTTTGGATAAATTGATTGTCAAACTTGCATCCGTGAGTCTGTCAAAGAATTTTCGAATTGTTGCTAAATGTTTTTTGCAGGTGTCGTTGTAGATGATGAGTGGGACAGGTAAAACTAAATTAATTGCATGATTAACCTGGCTATCTCTCTCAATATACTCCTTTAACATGTTTATGTGGCAAAGTTGTTTTTGTTTTCGCCTCCCATGAGCATTTATGATACAATTTAAGTCATTTACTTTCATTTCAACTGTGTAGGGACCATAATACTTGGCCTGAAGCGGATTTTGTGGTATGGGCAAGAGAGCCAGAACTCTATCACCAGGCTGAAAACTGCTTTCCTTTGTATTTGTATCATACCTTAATTTCATTTTTAGACTGAGTAGAGTGCAGATTAGCTCTTGCAACCTCACAAGCCTTTGACAACTTATACTTTAAATTGGAAACATAATCGAGAAGATTAAGTTCAGTATCTTCATTAGAAAGAAGTTTCTCTTTCAACAACTTCAATGGTCCACGCACAGTGTGTCCAAAAACTAGTTCAAAGGGACTGAATCCTAAAGATTCTTGAACTGATCCCCGAACAGCAAACAATAGTAAATGAAAGCCTTCATCCCAATCTTTACACGTATCAAAACAATATGACCGAATCATATTTTTCAATGTCTGATGAAATCTTTCTAAAGCCCCCTGGCTCTCAGGTTGATAGGCAGAAGATCTGAATTGTTGGATGCCTAATTCGTGCATAACCTGCTGGAAAATTCCAGACATAAAATTTGACCCTAGATCAGATTCGACAGATTTGAGAAGGCCAAATTGAGTAAAAAAAACTTTATCAAAGCTTTTACTATTGTTTTAGTTTTAATATTCCTCAAAGGAATTGCCTCTGGGAATCTTGTTGACGCACATATTATGGTCAACAAGTATTGGTTACCTGACTTGGTCTTAGGTAAGGAATACATACATGCATACATACATACATACATACATACATACATACATACATACATACATACATACATACATACATACAGTTAGTAAATAATGCTGAGAAACATCTACTGCCATTCAAACTCAGTACCAATATTTATATGTTATTGCATTTCTACGGGAAGATATGCATCTAGCAGTTGGAGGGACCCCAGCTATGATCTGTATCATGCAGGTTGTATCCTATCGCTAGTCTGATACTGTATCAAAATAGTTACACCGGGAAAATTGAAAAGTAGCTGTTGTGTGACACTCCCTTTACCCGTCGGAAATAATACTTTTTGTTGTCTTGTCTTATGTCTCTGGGGCTCACAGTTTCTTACCAAAACCTTCAGTTGCATTCTTTTTCTCGAATCTAGTATTTTGACAGACTTTTAAATTGTACGTCACTGATTGATATGCGATAGCCCTTGGCCTCAATATGTTTTTCTATGCTATATTCTTTTAGACCCTAGAGAGCACTCGTCATAGTCTTAACCATTCTATTTGCAAAAAGATATGAATATTCTCCTATATAACTGTTTCAATGATCAGAACGGTATTTTCAATTACTGCGTCTCTCGCGTTTGTGGTTGACATTGCGAATATAACGTTCATTCATTTGCTTCTTTGAAAGTTTCGTTTCCGACTCAGTCAACTCGTCCAAATCATTAACTTTATCATCTGTACTTTCAAATGGACGAAACAGCTGCTTTAGTTCATTCACAAACAAATTTAATCAACCAAAACCTAAAGTGTCTACTACGCGAGTGTACATGGTTTGTTTACGTAGTAGTTCCTAATATACTATACCATCTTTAGGCACACATTTCGTGTACGTGCGTGCAATATGAAAGTATTCAGTTTCGTAGAATACTGCACTATTCTGATAATGTAATGTTAACGGAGACAAAATGAACACATAATAATTATAGGTTACTGCATTTGTACGGGAAAATATGAACGAGTTTTTCGGATGGTTATACTGCACGACCTTGAGAGTGCAGTATATCCATCCGACAAAACGAGTTCATATTTTCCCATACAAATGCAGTAACCTTTTTATTATATGCTCATTTTCCTATTCGACCCAAGGCCTAATTATATAAACAAAAATACACTACAAGAAACAAAGTAACTGAATGCATTCCAAACTAAATACACAAGCGCAGATTCATCATTATACAACAGCATTATTAATGCGCACGTAACTCCGCCCAGATAAATTTGAACTTAGTCGCGCGCTAGACATAAGTTTCGCAAGAAAATGGCGTTTTGGTCTACTTAAAATTGAAATTTGGAGTCATATTGTGAATGAATGCGAATTGCAACAACTTTTCCATTTGATCTCGAATGAATAGACTTTGGTATTTATTTTTTTTTATTCGACGAAATTTCGTGATTATGGACTGGATTTATCTACATGAAGTACATCGGATTTCAGTCAGTTGCGTCTGTGCCAATTCTATATGAAATATACATTGGATTGAAGCAGTGAGGGAAGAAGCTTGTTGACATCTGCAAGTGTGTTTCTCTTCTGTCACTGAACGTTTCAAATCATAATGTGGGAAAAATATGAAGTCTTTCATTTGCAATTATCGAAAAGACGCTATGGAATTTAATGTTTATTTCATTTTGAGTGCAGTAAGGAGGATGTAACTGCACTTGGAATATACTCGAAATTTACAGTACAATTTCGAAATGTGTAATCAAGCTTGAGATACCATGACATGGCTCATGTAATTCGGATTTGCAGAACTAAGAAAGTACAGTTGAGGAAATTCAGAATGAAAAACTGTAAGTATATTTTTGCTATTCTTATTACCAGCTAAAGAAGACAGTTTGTGTCTTGTCACTTGCATGTTATTTGTAAGGACCCTGTCTGGCGTCCATAGCTAGCCCAAATCTGAAACACTGTATCAAAAAGGTTAACGCGGAATGTGCCAAAGCAGCTGGTATGTGGCAGTTCACGAAACATCTGCATTAGTTCATTCAGAAACAAATTGTTTGTTTACAATAGAAAGTAGTTCCTTTATTCACGTGAATGCAATATGAATTGAACCCGCGAGTTCAATATCGTAAAATATTACACGATTTTGACAATGTAAAGTTAACGATGAAAAAAATGAGCATATAATAAAAAAAATTATTATATATTTCATACTGATATATTGAAATGTATCGGTGGGAGAAAAATATATCATGACAGTGGCGATGCCACTTTTATCACTTGGAACTGGTTTATTTTTCATTTAGGAAATATATCCGCCCTTTTGTATGTTATTCAAAACCTGTATTTCCATATTTAGAGCAATTTCATCTCTCTCTCTCTCTCTCTCTCTCTCTCTCTCTCTCTCTCTCACACACACACACACACACACACACACACAGGATGAAGAGATCTTAAAATATGTAATGACTATAGTATACATGTATGTAATTATTGTAGTATACATGTATGTAATGACTGTAGTATACATGTTTGTAATGACGGTAGCATACATGTCAGTTATGATTATAGTATACATGTATGTAATGACTGTAGTATAGATGTATATCTTTGGTTTTTATGACTCCGGGTATATGATTTTGTCTAATTTTTGTGAGTTGTATGTATGACTATAAACTGTAGTGATTATCTATAGATGGATTCGGCCTACGTGCATAGGGTCTATTTCAAGATATTACAGAACATAAAATTGCATAGCATCTATAAATAGATGATTACGTATGTCTTGACAGTGTTATGTATATCTAATTTAATTGTTTATTTGTCAGTTTAAAAAAATAACTTTATTTCATTACATGCTATTGTAATGTAACATTGTATGCTAGACTTGACCTTGTCCAAGATTGAGTTCATTTCTACTTGACCCGATTGACTTTCTAAAACAAAAATTATTTCATTTATGTCAACAACTAATACATACTTAAATTATTCTCTCATAGCAATAACAGACACGTCAACGCCTTCAGTTTTGGATCTCCTCGGGACTTTTACTGAATTTTATTCAGGACTTTTTATTATTAGGACTTGTGTCATAATTTTTGGATTATTTTGGGATTTAATTCGCAATACCGTAAGTTCTTTCTTCTCATAATCGTATTATATGGAAATAAATTATTTGTTAAATTTTACAAAGCTTGTTGTCTTTCACTCTTTTCTGTTATTTATTTTAAGAGCATAGACTCGTAACAACAGTTATTAATATTAGTATTTTGTAAATATGTTTACGAGATTTTGCCTTTTTCCCAATTCGACAAGTTGGTCAGGTGGTATCTTAGAAGAATTAAGGTAATTTCCATTGGATGGGTTCAGTCTCATGAACAGGTATTTTGAAAACTTAAATTGAGTAGTAAAATCTGTCACGTGGGGTATACTGCAACATATAGTCGTAACAGAATCTTGAAGGTGTACATGAGAGAACAGTGCAATCAGATTCATTTCCAGTTTGGAGGTATTCTTTTTCTTGTGTTCTTTTTGTAACGTCAAGTCTGCAGACGTATTTTATGTTGTATTTAGATATTATCTGAGATGAAAAACATTTGTTTGGATTATTCAGTGGAAACATAAAGTGCTCATTGGACTGAAACGTAATGTTAGAGCTATTATGAATTATTCCAATGAGTTCTGGGTGACGCCATTTCGATAATGTCACGATTCTTGGCGTACCAGTATATTTCAAATTCTGATATTTATATGGAGCTTTTCATAGTTTTAGGATTTAATATAACTTTTTCAGGTAAATAAAATGGAGTCACGTGATACTACTGTAATTTCCTCTCACATTTTCATTTATAATTTTGATAATTAAATTATTTTTTAAGTTTTGCTTTGCAAACTTGTTGGTTTTGCTTCTTTTTGTTACATATTTTATGACCATAGAGTGGTAGTAGTAGTATATCTATGTAATGACTGCATTATACATGTATATAAAGACTGTAGTATACATGTAATGACTGTAGTATACATGTAATTACTGTAGTACACATGCATATAATGATTGTGTGTGTGTATGTAATCACTGTATTATATATGTACATAAAGACTGTAGTATACATGCATGTAACGACTGTAGTATACATGTATATAATGACTGTAGTATTCATGCATGTAATTATTGTAGTATAAAAGTATGTAATGACTGTAGTATCCATGTAATGACGGTAGCTTACATGTATGTAATGACTAGTATATATATATATATATATATATATATATATATATATATATATATATATATATATATATATATATATATATATAAAGACTGTAGTATACATATAATGACGGTGGTATACGTATATGTAATGACTACAGTACACATGTATGTAATGACTGTAGTATACAAGTATGTAATGACTGTAGTATACATATAATGATGGTGGTATACGTATATGTAATGACTACAGTACACTTGGATGTAATGACTGTAGTATATATATATATATATATATATATATATATATATATGTAAAGATTGTAGTATACATATAATGACGGTGGTATACGTATATGTAATGACTACAGTACACATGTATGTAATGACTGTAGTATACAAGTATGTAATGACTGTAGTATACTTGTATGTAATGACTGTATGCAATATTACGACTCTATGGTCACAAACTTAAGTAACAGAAAAGAAGCAAAAACCAACAAGTTTTGTACAACTTAAGAAACAATTTAATTACTAAAGTGATAAATGATAAATGCGAGAAGAACTTACAGCATAATGAAGTGAATCCAAATCAGTCCCTACAAAGATCTATGAAAGCCCTAAACGAATTAAAAGTCCATTATAATTTTCAATACCGGAAATGAAGTGGTCCTCCAAGAACTGTGACGTCGTCAAGATGGGGTTGTCCAGAATTCTTTCGAATAATTTATAACAGTTCCAGAATAATATCAGAGTCCACACAATGAGTACTTTCTATCACTACTGAACAGTCCAAATAAATGTTTTTCCTCTGGAAAAATATCTAAATACAACATAAAATACGTCTGCAGACATACAACAAGAACACAAAACATGTGAATCACTCCAGAAATCAGAATGGAACTAAATGCTTAACTTTTCTCCTTATATACACAGCATATTGCTGCTGTAGTTCGAAATAGACACCATGTGGTAACAAAACACTATTGATTTACTACAAATTACATATATCTACATGACCTCACGCAAACAATGGGAATCCAAAGAATTCTTCTTGAAACTTCCATATCACATGGGTCACTGAGAAATTACGCAATAGGCGCCATTTGAAGTCGTATTATTAATAATAGTCAACACGTACGGAAACATCTATTTATAGGTCGTATGTAATTTGTGTTTTCAACAGAGCCAAATTACGTACACAATTTATAAAAAAAAAAAAAAAAAAAAAAAATTCTATACAGTTTACGGCCATGAATACAAATTACGAAAATTAAATAAAATCATAAGCCAGAAGTTACAGAAAATAAAGATATACATAACCGTAACGACTGTAGTATACATGTATGTAATGACTGTAGTATACTTGTATATAATGACCCTAGTATACATCTATATAATAACTGTAGTATACATATATGTAATGAATGAGGAGGTGCCATTAATAAATGTCCAAAAGCGAATTCCAAGCAACAGAAAGCAGACTTCACATATTAGTTTGTTTTTTCTTTACGTTTCTTTTTTTAAAAGTGTTTCCACATGAATCGTGTAAATTATCAATGACGGAACTTTACATGACAAATTTCTATTTATAGTCATTGGCATTCACGCAGTCTCTGTTACACTTTATCATTATTTCAGTAGTGATTTTAATACTCATCCCAATCATTATCATGTATCAACACGAATGAGCAATGATTTTAATGCTCATCCCTTGCATATCATGTAAGAACACGAATGAGTAATGATTCTAATGCCCATCCCTTGCATAATCATGTACCAACACGAATGAGTAGTGATTTTAATGCCCAACCCTTGCATAATCATGTATCAACACGAATGAGTAATAATTTTAATGCCCATCCCTTGCATAATCATGTATGAACACGAATGAGTACTGATTTTAATGCTCATCCCTTGCATAATCATGATGAACACGAATGAGTAGTGATTCTACTGCTCATCCCTTACATAATCATGTATCAACACGAATGAGTAGTGATTTTAATGCTCATCCATTGCATAATCATGTATCAACACCAATGAGTAGTGATTTTAATGCTCATCCCTTGTATAATCATGTATCAACACGAATGAATAGTGATTTTAATGCTCATCCCTTGCATAATCATGTATCAACACGAATGAGTAATAATTTTAATGCTCAGGCCTTGCATAATCATGTATCAACACGAATGAGTAATGATTTTAATGCTCATTCCTTGCATAATTATGCATCAACACGATAAAGTAGCAATTTAATTTAATACATTTAGACTCGTGATAGAACTGTTTAGGACAATTTGGGATTTAATTGAAAACTGTACGTTCTTTTCAAATTTTTACTGTGTATTCTAGGGAAATAAGTTATGCGTTCAGACGTGAATTGTAGACATCACTATTAACTGCCACACTGCAGACATCGTAGCGATATGATTGAAAAATTGTTAAAGCTACGTTAACAATTCAGATCACACACGCACTCAACATACAATTCACGTTTGAATACAGAGACATATGGTGACCTTGCCAAGGTCATACAATTCACCTATGAATATAGAGATAAACTGTAAGCTTGCCAAGGACATACAATTCATGTCTGAATGCAGAGACAAACTGTAAACTTGCTAAAGGCATGCAATTCACGTCTGAATGCAGAGACAAAATGTAAGCTTGCCAAGGCCATACAATTCACGTCTGAATGCAGAGACAAAATGAAAGCTTGCCAATGCCTCTCAATTCACGTCTGACTGCAGAGACAAACTGTAAGCTTGCCAATGTCTCTCAATTTACGTCTGAATACAGAGATAAAATGTAAGCTTGCCAAGGTCATACAATTCACGTCTGAATGCATAGACAAACTGTAAGCTTACTAATGCCTCTCAATTCATGTCTGAATGCAAAGACAAACTGTAAGCTTGCCAAGGTCATACAATTCACGTCTGAAACCAGAGACAAACTGTTAGCTTTCTAAGGTCATGCAATTCACGTCTGAATGCAGAGACAAAATGTAAGCTTGCCAATGCCTCTCAATTCACGTCTGAATACAGAGACAAACTGTAAGCTTGCCAAGGTCATACAATTCACGTCTGAATGCAGAGACAAACTGTAAGCTTGCCACTGCCTCTCAATTCACGTCTGAATGCAGAGACAAACTGTAAGCTTACCAAGGTCATACAATTCACGTCTGAATGCAGAGATAAACAAAACAAAGAATACAAATCGTAACAGGTAAACTCATAATCATTACAATCGTGTCTCTAAAGATACCATGCTCTGAAGTCTGTCACAGAAAACCGCTCTTTGATGTTGCTACAGTCTCCCCCTCCCCGAACACCAATGTTCACTTAATCCGTTAACGCAAGAATATGTGTAAATGAAAATCCAAGTCATTTTCAATGGAAAATATATGTAATCAGCTTGATTGCTGTATTACTTGCCCTGCAATAATGCTACGGTGTGGTAATATGAACACGAGACATCGATGACTTTTGCAAGACCCTGAACTATTTTCGGGATATCTGACCTAAAGAGGTACCTATGACCTTTGCCCTCGGGATGTCACAGTCGTCCATCACTCCCGCATCCCCACGTGAAAAGATGTCCCTCTCGACTGACCGCGGCGCTGTGAATACCCCCAGATGATACGGCAATGATGAATTCCCAACTGAAGTTTTCCTTGGGAATCTGTACAGGGCTCTGTAAGGACTTCTGGTTTCCGAGGCCGAGCTTGCCTTTATAACCATCTCCACATGCAAACACCGTCCCATCTCTACCAAGAAATAAAGTATGTCCATGATGTTCTCCAACACTGCAGCTGACCTTGGTCATCGGCGGAATATCAGATATTCTCTGGGGATTTGTTACCTCTTTATGCGCACTTGAACCGTCGAGACCTAATGCACCCTCATCATTTCTTCCAAACATGTAAACTGCTCCATCGCTTGTTACAGCTCCACTGTGTGCAAAACCAGCATCCATATGAACGATTACCACCCCCTGAAGCCCTGTTATTTCAGTTGGTTGAAAGCAATCATCCGAATTTCCTTGACCCAGAACACCATATCTTCCACTTCCCCACGAAAAAGCCTTTCCATCAACTGTCCACATCAAAGTAAAGTTGTTGCCGCAGGCAACGCCGGCTACCTTCCCTGTGAAGGATCCTGTTAGTAATCTGGGGTAGGCAATGTCGGGGCAAGGGGAATAACCCATGACTCCATGAGATCGTCCATGGCCCCATATGAACAAGTTATTGTCCTCGGATACAGCCGCTCCATGCCATGACCCACAGGAAACCTGCAATCAATAACATTGCGAATCTAATTATGTTACTGGCAGAAATGTTCGTGGCATTTATCTGCTTACGATTGTCAACACAGGAAATCTCGTTCCTGATAATAAAATTGTATTACTAACCAGGTCAACACAGGAAATCTCGTTCCTGATAATAAAAGTGTATAATTAATCAGGTCAACGCAGGAGTGTGTGTGTGTGTGTGTGTGTGTGTGTGTGTGTGTGTGTGTGTGTGTGTGTGTGTGAATTGGATTTTTAACGTAGCTTTAACAATTTTTCAGTCATATCGCTACGATGTCTGTGTCTGCAGTTTATAGTGATTTCTAGCACCGGGGCATCATGCCGCAGACACGTAGCATGATGTCCCACCCAGTCACATTATCCTGACACCAGGCCGACCAGTCCTAACACTAACCTCTTAATGCTGAGCGCCAAGCGAGGTAGCTGTTAGCACCATTTTTATACGTCTTTGGTATGACTCGGCAAAGGTTCGAACCCTCGACCTCCCGCATCCGATGCGGACGCTCTATCCACTAGGCCACAGAAGAGGTCGGCAAGTACGTGAGGTGTTCATTCACTCGGTCAATACACAGTTGCCTGTAGTCAGTTGTAACTCCCTTCACAGGACTAATTTGTGTATCTGTATGTGATATAAAGAAAATGTATGTATAATGATATACCACTCGTTTTAATGACAATTTTATACATCTCGTGGTATACCATTGATACAGCGTGTACACACACACACACACACACACACACACACACACACACACACACATATATATA
>JAECUM010084850.1:0-19286 GCA_016617855.1 Megalonaias nervosa | reverse complement strand
AAAAAAAAAAAAAGAACGAAATAAAAACAATCACAAAAACAGAGCTTAAATGAAGACCGACATTTGCTTTATTTGATTGAACTAAACGTTATTTTGGGCGAACAAATTTTATGTTCTCTGATCAATCATTACAAATCATTACAAAAGGCCTCATTATTTTAAATCTTCTCTCTCTCTCTCTCTCTCTCTCTCTCTCTCTCTCTCTCTCTCTCTCTCTCTCTCTCTCTCTCTATATATATATATATATATATATATATATATATATATATATATATAGATGTGTATGTGTGTGTAATCACATTTACATGATGTTCACCACAAATGTAAAACGAGAAAAACCTTACAAATATAGCATTCTTTTCATGTAATATTGCACATACACACATACATACATACTGTGTTTGTCTTACCCTTAGGGGAAATATCCGTGAACAGAATGAATATTGGTGCAATAAAACTCTTGTAGCTGGCATTAGCTGTTAGTATTTGTGTATGTTTGCCTTGACACTAGTTTATTGTGTATGTTTGCCATGACACCGTGGCTTATTGAGTATGTTTGCCATGACACCGTCGCTTATTTGTGCGTATTTGCCGTGACAATGTGGCTTATTTGTGCATGTTTGCCGTGTTACTGTGACTTGTGTATGTTTGCAATGACATCGTGTCTTATTCTGTATGTTGGCCATGATACTGTGATTTATTTGTAAATATTTGCCGTGACACTGTGGTTTGTTGCTTATTGTGTATGTTTGCCATGACACCGTGGCTTATTTGTGTATGTTTGCAATGACACTGTGGATTATTGTGCATGTTTGCCATGGCACTGTGGCTTTTTTGTGTATGTTTGCCGTGACACTGTGGCTACTGTGCATGTTACCCGTAACAATGTGTTTTATTTTTGCATGTTTGCCGTGACATTGTGGATTCTTGTGTATTTTTGCCGTGACACTCTGGCTTATTGTGAATATATTCCGTGACACTCTATCTTAAGTTGTATGTTTGCCTTAACACTGTGTTTTATTTGTGCATGTTTGCCGTGACATTGTGGATTCTTGTGTATGTTTGCCGTGACATTGTGGATTCTTGTGTATGTTTGCCGTGACATTGTGGATTCTTGTGTATGTTTGCCGTGACATTGTGGATTCTTGTGTATGTTTGCCGTGACACTCTGGCTTATTGAGCATGTTAGTCTAAGGAGAGTGTATAAAATGCCAAAAGAAAATACTTGAGATGTTCAATAATCCTGTAAACCTTTCGAAAACTTGACCGAAAAACCGAGGTCGAGTATTCGGTTATTTATATGTCTTGATAACCCCGCAAAACCTTAAATGTGAAATGATATAACCCCAAAACATAAAAAAGAAAAACAAACATTTACCAGACATTCACATATTGTGATCTACAAACTGTTTACTGGTGGCATGGTTAACTGAGGTTATTGGAATAATATAAGAAATAAAGAAGAAAAAAGAGTACTCAATTTCACGATTTACTATGTTTAACTCGGATCCATCTATTCCCCATCCCAGTGTGTATGTGAGAAAGCTTATCAGCAGCTTCCCGTGGGTCGGTGGTTCTTCGCGGATTTTTTTCCTGGGTTCTTCCTTCACCAAAATTTACTGACCACCGTATATAGCCTGCCATGGTATTAAACCTACAAAAATAAACCACTAAAGGGTCCTTTACGAAGTTGCTTTGTTTTTGTGTGTATAACCGTTTGGTTCTTCATCTTGAAACATGATTATGAGTTGTTGGTCTTGTACACAGTTTATGTGCGCCAAGATTAATTTCCTCTTTTGAAAAATCACATTAAATCCCCACAAGTTCTCAAGCATATGACCATATTGGAGATACAAAAGAATCGAACATAACACGCATTATTTTCACCGCGCACTGAAAAGTATTTATATTATGAATAAGCGTTTCATGGCATTAACACCTTATCAGCAATAGTATCAGTAACACGAGCACAAGATACCTATTTGTAACAGCTAGTGCTAAATAAAGACGGAATCGCAGTAACTCATTTGGTAGAAAGTCGTACTCGTAATCAAAATGTTATGGTTTCGATACCCGTCCATCTGCACGGCATGATATAGTCAATGATATGCCTTTACAAAACAACCGACTTATTATTATCTATAATTTGTAATGGTATTTTTCCATATCTGAATAAATGATAATTTGCAATTGTAAATTTCCATATCTGAATGACATATAGTTTATAATGGTACATTTCCATATATGAATGAAAGATAATTTGTAATGGTACATTTCCATATATGAATGAAAGATAATTTGTAATGGTACATTTCCATATTTGAATTAAAGCTCATTTGTAATGGTACATTTCCATATATGAATGAAAGATAATTTGTAATGGTACATTTCCATATTTGAATTAAAGCTCATTTGTAATGGTACATTTCCATATTTGAATGAAAGATAATTTGTAATGGTACATTTCCAAATCTGAATGAAAGATAATTTGTAATGGTACATTTCCATATCTGAATGAAAGATAATTTGTAATGGTACATTTCCATATCTGAATAAAAGATAATTTGCAATTGTAAATTTCCATATCTGAATGACATATAGTTTATAATGGTACATTTCCATATCTGAATGAAAGATAATTTGTAATGGTACATTTCCATATCTGAATGAAAGATAATTTGTAATGGTACATTTCCATATCTGAATGAAAGATAATTTGTAATGGTACATTTCCATATCTGAATGAAAGATAATTTGTAATGGTACATTTCCATATATGAATGAAAGATAATTTGTAATGGTACATTTCCATATATGAATGAAAGATAATTTGTAATGGTACATTTCCATATCTGAATTAAAGCTCATTTGTAATGGTACATTTCCATATCTCACCGAAGCCCATAGCCTTAATTTTGTATGTGTTCGCAAATGCATTCCATCGTTTGCCCTTTAATGTAAAAAACAAAACAAAAACAAACAAAAAACAACACAAAAAACAACAAAAACATAAATGGATTATGCATGGTTCAATGTGTTCTGACATTCGCCAGAGCACGAGAGTTCAAAATCTTTCCTGAGTACTCTGGCAAAGGCTTGCACATATTAATCTGTGTAATACTGTTATGTTTACAAGATTTAGTTGTAAAGTAATTAAAGCATAAAACAAAAGGCAACACAGAATTTAACTACACTGTCATTTGATGAAGAATAAAAATGGAGTTTCAAAATTGTATGTGAAACCCTTCTTGCAACGTATGCATGCTACTAATGCAGTGCAATATTGCAAATGTTCATGAATGACTTAGAACTGAAAGATACAAATGTTAATCAATGACAAGATAAAATAAGGAAAAGATACAAATATTTATTAAGGACAAAATAATAGGGAAAAGATACAAATATTAATCAAGGACAAAATAATAGGGAAAAGATACAAATATTAATCAAGGACAAAATAATAGGGAAAAGATACAAATATTAATAAAAGACAATATAAGAGGGAAAAGATACAAATATTAATCAAGGACAAAATAATAGGGAAAAGATACAACTATTAATAAATGACAACATAAGAGGGAAAAGATACAAATATTAATCAATGACCATATAATAGGGAAAAGATCCAAATATTAATCAGAACCAAAATATTAGGGAAAATATAAAAAATAATAAGGAAAAGATAACAAATAATAGGGACAAGATACAAATATTAGTCATGAACAAAATAATAGGGAAAAGATATAGGGAAAAGATACAAAATAAAAGTGTAAGCAACAGAGACAGACGGGATATATATATATATATATATATATATATATATATATATATATATATATATATATATATATATATATAATCGACTAAGTCGGGTTTGGGAAAAAGGCTAGGCCTATAACTGCAGTGCACATGACACAAGGATTTTCGGGCTAATAAACTACTAACCCATTACAGAAACAGTGAATAGAGGGAGCATAATGTATTTAAAACAAAGTGTAAACAATTTTTGTCCATGAATTCATCAGGCATAATTAAATATAAGTTTTACCTTGTATTTTGAATTTGTATTAAATTAATACTTATGATAAAAATGACTATGCAGATTAATAAGTTGTTTTTGGGTCATTTCCGTTTTCCAAATAATTATTCAAGATAATCATTAGGCCCATTGGAAGTTTTCGGTTATTAAGATGTTCACACCAGAAGATAGTTTTAGTGGTTCGACTAACTGCAGAATCGCAGGTCTAAGTAAATAGTTAACTTTAGAACTTTATTTGTGTTGGGGGGATGTGTCTTTTTGGGGGGTTGGGGTGGGGGTGGGAGTGGTATTTGTATCAGTAATTTATGATTATAGTACATACGTGTCTTTCGTGGTATTTAGACTTTAGTATCGACTTGTCTTGATTTGATAGCCAAAAACTGAAGACTGGGTTGTATCTTTGAATGTACTCTACTGAGATCATTCAAATAAGAACAGAAATCTATAATCTTTTATAAATCTTTCATTCGCCTTGACTAAACATGGAATGTGCAATGATGATTCTGAAAATTTCACATATGTAGAATCTTCATATCGATTACTGTCAAGTAGTTATTTTCTCGGGATGCAATGTTATTTTTATGTTTTTTGTGTGGGATTTCGAAACAATGTGAAGTTAATATTTCAAGCAATATGTTTGCTTCCAAAATGAAGCACGGCAAACTTTTATATCTGACCATTACCCGCTCTACTGTGTATACATGTAATCGTGTGTTGGAATATAAATGTAAAAAATAAATTAAGATACATATGAGAAAAGAATCTTCAGGTAGTTTTTGTTCTTCAAACTTTGCACACACAGGATGCATAAAATCCAAAATTTTGGCAATATTAGTATAATTTTTGAAGTGGAATATCCACTAAAATCGTCAAAAAATTATAATTTTATTTTCATAAATCCTTGAAAGTAGAGCTGCTTTCCCTTATTTTTAATTTTAAATCCGCAAAAAATTACACCTGGTCAAATTACTCATTAAGTTCATAAATTCAAAAAGGAACTAGTAGAAAAGCCTCATTGGCACTTTAAAATCTGTGCTTTCCTAATGTAATGATTTAATTGTTAGCCGATGTTCGTCTTCACACAATTGATTTGTTGTTTGTTGTGTTTGCTGGCTTATTGACTTCATCACGCCGAGGATCACACATCTGAACAATATATTGATTTTTTAATGGTTGTTGGTATATGCTACGCTGAAAAAATTCACCAGTCGAAACTAAGAAGAGATGGTAATAAATCGAGAAATCACAAACAATTGCTCTCATTGAATCATCGGTAATCTCGCATTTGCGATAGAATACATCTAAGAAAGCAAGTGTGTGTGTGTGTGTGTGTGTGCGTGTGCGTGTCCGTGTGTGTGTGTGTGTGTGTGTGTGTGTGTGTGTGTGTGTGTGTGTGTGTGTGTGTGTGTGTGTGCACGTGCAGTGGGGAATTATCAACTGCAATGGTTCGCCATTGTTACGCATTTTACAATATTATCCAATCCAACTAGAGTCTTTCGTTTTAGCCAAATTTTCTGTATGTTCTCATCTGCAGAATTCAATATTTCTCTTGATGGCCACGTAAACTTTCAGTCCATCTTTCAGCTGACTCAATGGGCAGCATTTTGCGAGACTGGACAGAGTATCCGGCTGAAAAGAAGTGGCTGGCGAGTTCTTTTTTAACCTTGATTCAAGTATCGCTTTTATAATTGTGTCTTCTTTTCCTAAAGTCACATGTTTCTCCAACAAATTGGGTGGCACAAATTGTGCACATGAGGACGTAAATGTTATTTTTGCTGACACATCCAGTAAATCCTTGCTGGTGAAATCTTGAAAGTTGTTGTCTCGGGGCATTTGCCTACATATTAAACAACGTCTGTCTCTACGTTCATACTTCCTTATAATGGACTGAGTTCAAATGGGCACGCACAAGGCGTTCTTCGTTGAGAAGCGACCATAGGTAGTTCTTTCTTTTTGTTGATGCATCCAAAACTTTTTCGCCGTATTCATAAATGATATGTTCCTTTAAAGTCATGTAGTTATTTCTTCTTTTATTTGGTTTAGACCGCTTCATTATTCTGAATAAGTTTAATTCTCTGTGCCGAATTTAAATATTTATTGTTCTGAGTGAATCACTTTTGTGTAGGACTCTGCATATGTTCTTTTTACCTGTTTTCGCGCGCGCGCGCGCGCGCGTGTGTGTGTGTGTGTGGGGTGTCAGAAAATATTAGAAAAGTAAATGTAATTTAAATTTATGCATATTTGACCATTGATCTAATCACGTGACCCCAGTGGCGGGAGACAAGGATAATTCCTCTCTTCCTCTCTAGCGCATGGTTATCACATGGTCAATATAACTGCAACGTTTTTGAAAATCCATCCCATTGGTATAAGGTATGTGGTAATGTACGGATATACAAAAACCAACGGATTGCATAACAATATCTCAGATACTTGTTAAAAAGCGTGGGGTAAGAAGTGTTTAAAGATTTCAAATGGAAGTGGTGTGAAGAAAAAGTATACAAAGGTCTTACGATTTTCATTTAAATGTCTCTAACAATTCTAATCAGTCTAGAACATTCGCCAAAATCGACGTTCGACCAACTACAAAAAAATAAAAAATAAACAAAAAAATGAGGAGATAACGCCTTAAATTTCTGCTCATAAAGTATGTAAACAACTGACAAGAAACAAAGAAACTACACAACAATCCACATTCAGGTTATTCATTCAAGCCCGTTTAAAGAGAAAAAAAAAGATTATAGTAAATGCTAAATGGGAAGAGGTAATATCTCGCTTTTTGTCCGTAATCGATGACTTTGTCGATGCATGGGATGTTGCCATATTTGCAAACTCTTCAACCTTGAAAACAGTAATAATCCCTAAAGTGATGTTGCTTAGTCGATTCCAAAGCATTCGTAGATCTTTGTAAGTTTGGGTTTAATTTTTGTAATATTAAATAAGTACACTTCATAGCAGAATCGCTTTTTAACGTCGTAGTATTATGATTTAACGTAACGAATCAGTAACAGTAATCTAAGCGAAAAACTGTAGGTTCCCAGAGCAGATTACACGACTTTGACATTTTAATCTGGTTCCTCATATACTCTCCAAAATCTGAATTAATTTTTTATTAATTATAGTAAAATATCGTTGTTCATTGTCAGTTTTAGTAGAACTCCGATTTAATAAAAACAGACTTTCTTGCAACAGCAAATAGGAAGACCAATCTCTCTTCGATGGACCGAATACATTGTATTATTAATTGTTATGTACATTTAATTTATATTATGTACTTAACCTTTGTCCGTGATTCAGGGTAGAGTTTATAAAAAAGCTAGTAAAAACATTGCATTGGTGGAACTATTTTTTCCATCTCATTTACCGATAGTATCTGGTTTCAGAAGACAATTTTACTTAAATTTTACTTCTCATTACCAATCATTCACGACCTACCAAATCCATATGATATGATGATATCTCTTCTATTTTAGACTGCTTCCTATACTTTTATATTGTGATACTTTGTGTCCTACAGTTATATTTGCTGACAACCACGTGACGCTTCCGGTGCTCGCGAGACCACAGATCAATAAGAATGTCCTCTGTCTTTCCCGGCAAATGCTGGAAAAAACCCTCGGACATCTGGAAAACACCTAGGATGTAAAAATTTTCCAAAATGGAACTGGACTCGTGCTCTTTATTGCTATTATCTGACCAAAACTTCATTCACATCACAACGATTCGACGACGTGTCGAAATATATGCAGTTGCTTGAGGCTAGGTAAACTAAATGATGTCTTCATTTCGTTTTAATTTAAATGGTTCAGGATTCAAACCTGCAGGTATTAAACTGACAGTTGGAACATCGTGAAATGTTATTTTTAACGCCTGTCTATCATTATGGACCCTACTCTTCGTATCTAAATCTAGTCTTAATAGTCTTACTCTTGTCGGATGATCTTCATCCAAAATTTACCAGTTTGATAGCTACGATTACCTCCAAATCGACTCGTATCGGGAAGATGTTCCATGTTCCAAATGAACGCAGATAACTACCACCTTCCATTTTCAGTGAAAGTTCGGAATCTCCGTACCTTTTCCCACGAGGTAGCGCGAAAATGTGAAGCTACCAACCAACGGCTGCAGTGGGGGTTTGGGCAAATTAGCTAAAATGGGAAAAACGTCACTACTGTGCGAGCAAAGTCAGCGAACTACTTGTGAAGTCTCCTAATTCTGCTTAAAGGAGCATTGTTAGAACTATCCTGTAATTTAACCATATTCACAAATTTAGGCGAGGTCGAAAGGTAAAATCATATCTGCGTCCCCTATTATTAATATTATGAGTAGTAGCAGTAGTAGTGGTAGTAGTAGTAGTAGTAATAGTCATAACAAGATTAAAAGTAAATTAATTTTTTCCCTGCATAACTCATACAAATCTTACAAGCTTTCACTGGATTTTCATTATGCTTCTGTCCACCTTTTCTGCCATAACACACACACACACACACACAGACACAGACACACAGACACACACACACTCTTCAATAACATTCGCAATTTTGGTCGGGATAATAACACTCGGATATTAATGATTATGAACTTATGCAAGTGAAACTTGTTGTCTCAGTTTAACATTATAGATGTTTTTCCCTGTTTAATTCATACATTGTGTTGGTTAGGACAGCCCTTATGTTTCCGTTAATATTTCTTCGTTTCTTTGGTATGCTTGTTTTATTTTGCACGATATTTCGAATGATTTTGTTTGGGTGAAACGTTTTAACGATCTGAATTAGGTAAGGCAGTACAAACCAAAAGAACTAAGCAAGTTTCTGATGCCTTAATTCTCGACCAAATGACAATAGTCAACAGATGGACTATAGCAGTCCGTCTGTGCATTTGTTATATAGTCTGACTATACATCTCCGTTTGTTTGTACCCCCCTATCGATTTCAATAATGAAAACGTTTAATGTGATAAAAAATGCACAGAACTAAGTCAATTGAATCATTGATTTATAATTTCTAACTGATCATGACCAGAATCGCACTAATACTGGCATCCCCTTGCACCTTTCATGCTTAACGGACCTTCCATACTAACACGGCGCCATATTGCGTACACTATGGGCTAGTTTATTTCCATCAGACAACATAATGACGTAGTTCATCCTATTCGGTAACTGCCGGATAATTCCGTAAATTTCCATAACGTTGATAGTTTGGAATTATATCCCTTTGCACACATGAACATATTAATTAAACCGCTTGTTAAATCCACGTGAAAGGCAAATTTGTTGTTGTCATTCTTTTCCTTTGCTTGATTCGACATTGTAAATATCGGAAGCAGACGACAAATGTATGTACATCTGTAGTCGTGCACACACACCTTTGCTGAAAATGGACTTGTCCAGGAACTGGAAATGGCTCTCGAGCATGTCCTCTATTATATTGAAAACTACCGTTAAGCATGAAACGCGCAGACGATGACGGTATTAGGGCCATTCTACGAACAGTCAGGTCGGAAAATATAAGTCAATGAATGAATTGACTAAGTTCCTTGCACTTTTATCGCATTAAAGGTTTCCATTATTGAGATCGTTGGGGGGGGGGGTACAAACAAACGGGTTGATGTAGTCGGACTATAGCACAAGTCACACGGGTCATGTATGCGCATTTACTCATTTTAAATTAAATATAAATTGTTCTATTAAAATTTAACACTAATTTTCTTTAACAAAGTCTGTTCAATCCTGATTATTGAATGCTCTGCACCTGAACTGTCACCAAGAAATTTCCAGACGACAATTATCTATCGCTATAGACTTTTATAATGGTGGCCATGTACTAAACTTGGGTCAAAGTAAGAACGCGTCGAGCAGAATCGTCACAGCTGAGGGTAGTACAAATTTGTTTATTAATTTGCGTAGCTTTCATTGTGACATCACAGTACGTGACATTAAATCCGGATTGCACTGGATGACACCTTATGGTTCATTTCTTCCAAAAATGTCTACGTACTTTAACATTGATTTTGTCATATGCACCTCTCGGGGCGTCTAAATAATGACCTTCCAAAGGAATATAGATGTATACGAATCCAGATGAAGTGAATACTTGCCACTTAAAGGTATGTAGAATCAAATTCTAAAATATGACACCCATTACTGAAATAGTCGGTGTTGAATGCCTACATGACTCGTGTGACTTGTACTATAGTAGTTTACAGACAGTAATTGTGCAACCGTTGTTTTTAGCCAAAATTTAAAATAAATATATAAATAAAAGTACATTTAGAAAAATACAACAAAACCTGCAAAACAAATTTTGAAAATATTTGACCTCTGACAGCTGTGTCGTGCATAGTGCACATCCAACTTTTGATAAATAGATTTATAGTATTCTCACACCATCCCGTTTGTACCCCCACCCCAATTTAAAAAAAGAAGGTATCAAGGATATAAAAGATACACAAAACTTAATCATTTTATTCATTGAATTATATAAGTTCTAACCTGAATGTCGCCAGGGGGTCCCAAAAACTGTCAACTTGTTAGCGTTTCGAATCAAATGGGAGCTTCTTTGGAAACATGGTCGCCATATTCGCTTGGGCCAGTCTGTTTTCAAACAACAGAGGTGATGTAATTCGCCGTCATTGAAAATCTCATTAAATCCGCAAATTTTGGATTTACATCTGTTTGAACACATAAACAAAAGTTCCTCCTATTTATTTGTTCAATTTGTTTTAGAAATATATAACTAGACGTTGCAAATACTGGATGCAGACGTTGATGATGATGTTAAATTATAGTGGTGTTCGTACAAGTTGTACATGTACCACTGTGGACGCAGACGATACAGGTTTTACTGAAATAGACTATTCTAGAAACTACAAATGGACAGGGACCAGTCTGTCTCCTTGTGTACATCGAGAGCTTCTGTTTGCGTTGAAACAGTTAGGTTCAGAATTATAAATCAGTGAATGAAATGACAAAGTTGTGTGCATTTTATTATATCCTTGATCCTTTTCGTGTACAAATCGGTAGAGGGCGCAAACAAACAGGAGAGTGTGCGAATCGATCTTTCAGCATATAATGTAACGACAGATATGGGTCGATGCAGTTCGCAATATGAATACGGCTGTACACAACCGAATAAGATATATTTATCTCCTTCGAGAAACGACGATGTGTTATATGTATTATATGAATTTAAAATTTAAGATAAAGATAAACCAGGTAAGGCCTTAATTGCAGGTGAACAAAATAAAGGAGTATAACTGTCTGAAACTGAGTAAAAAACTAAAAATGGTAAGACTCACGTCAACTGCCAGTCCTCACCCCCACCCCCCATTGCGGAATTTCAGTACCTGATGCGTATGTAATCGCGCAAACGGATGTTTTTAAAGGGGGGGGGGGATTTCCAAATACATGTGTATTTAACTGACAACAATTTATTTGCTGCGTTTTGGGTTCGCATAATATTTCCCTACTAGGTGTTTTCCTTGCATATCTTATCGCTGGTTATGGGATTTTAAATTTCATTTCGACAAATTGTTTAACTGGAACTGTACCGTATATCCTCGCATCCAACTGCAAACTGCATAGACACAGATCTGGGTGCATGCAGTTTGTTAGGAATAATCACTCGAACAAAAAACATAGACTCCAAACTGTCCGCCATTATGCGAGGGCAGATGAGGGAATAGGTTGTTTGCAGTTGGACTTGATTTATACAAGAGTATATAAGGTAATACAAAACCCAGTTACATTATTGGTAGCGAGAGCCTTAAATACTAAAATTTAAATTTCTGATTTTTTTCTTTCAATCTAGTGAAGTCATCATGACGGTATCTCTGTACATCCTACTACTGACCATTATAATGGGAGGTTCTTTGAGATACGTGGACAAGAATGTGTTAATTTGATACAACTGTAGCATTCGTACCCGAGGAAAAAAAAAAAACGAAAAAAAAAACAAAAAAAACGACTGCGACATTACTTTCAGTGCAACTTGAAATGCATATGTATACTATGTTACATCACAATTAAAAAAAAACACGCCAATCTTTTTTTATATATACTTCCAAGTAAAATTAAACCTATTTTGAACATTGTCCTGATCGTATATATATCATTTTACATGAGTATTCCTTTTGGTATATGGTCTGTGAAATGTGAACAAACTTTATAACATATCCTATTAAATGAATACGAGCTTTAGATTATATGTGGTGTTGCTATATATTATTCTACTCAATCGGAGCACACCAAGTTTTTGGGTGGGTGGGTGGGAAATCCACTGCAGCGACTACAGTGTCCGCCATTTCATATGTATGTTCACATTACACACATTCATTACTTTTTCTTATCCGAAACATTTCTTTATCAAGCATGAACGTTTTACTGAACATTTTGCAAATGATTCCATGAAGATATCATGTTGTTTTGACATGGTTCTATTAAGCTCAGTCCTCTTTCCTGGCGCCTCCCCCCTCCCTTCCCGGGCTGTATCGCTCCATCCAAGTATTTCCGATACAGAATGTTGTACAGAAAAGCCACGAGTATTCGATAACGCGACGTCGTGACGCTAACGAATGTCAACGTATCGTGTTTGTTGGAAATAGACATCGAGATTATGGGGGTTAATTTTAAACGGTACGAATATTGCAGGGACTTATAGTTTTGTTTGGCGTGCACATATATTCGTTGTATTCAGTGTCCAGTTTAGTCATGTGTATCTTAACATCATGCGTAATTTCAGGGACCGACCGTTTAATAGTCGCAGATTTTGTGACTAAAAACTGTCTGGCCCATATAGCTTGCATTAAAAAAAAAAATATTTCTGTCTATCGTATTAGTTTCAAAAAATTTCTTGGGATATCAGAAAAATATCCTGGTCGGAAGAGACCTCCCCTTCTCTATCCCGCTTCTTAACAATGTAATGGTTGATCCCTTGAAGTGCCCTTTTCCTAACTGTGGACTCCAGGAACAACATTATGCACTAAAGTGCAGGAAAATTAAGAAATTATCCGTGTATCGACCTCGCCAGACTTTTACACTAAACGTACAGCCGCATAGCCGTATCATTTTCATCGTAGATAAACGCGAACTTAGCCCGAGAGAAATTTATGTCTAGACACCGTAATGACTGCATTACTTGACAAATAAGGTGTTTGCTGGCTCATTTGTATTCAGGGAATTCCACACCCAGGAACATACCTCCAATGAACTGTTTGTACGTGACTGCGATAACGCGGCCCCAAAGTGATTCACAGGGTAATGAACATAACTGATTAATGCATGAGAGAGAGAGAGAGAGAGAGAGAGAGAGAGAGAGAGAGAGAGAGAGAGAGAGAGAATTATTTTAGTTTAAAAAATGAATGAGAAAATGATTTATTTGAATTAATGTACGTATAATGAGTACAAGTCAAACGTACTATGTATCACAATTATTCTTCTTCCATCACAGAAATACGATAACTTTGAATGAAAAGTAGAAAAACACATTCAGTGGCCATTCGCCCATACAACGTATCATGTATATTTTTACAGATAGCTATTCAAAGAACAAAAGAGTAAATAAATAAATAAATGAATACATAAATAAACAGATAAATAAATAAATAATAAAAAATAAAATGAATAAATATATAAATAAATGAAAATTGTTCAATTTCATGGAGACAAGATTATGACAGTTCGAAAAATTACAGGAGCGTGAACTGTTTCTTTTTATATAATATAAAGACTTGAGATGAAACTGTTTTGTGATGTAATCAACATAGTTCATTAATATAATTCGGTCAACGGCATGTATAAAAAAATTTTTGTCAAAGTATGTATGTATGTACACACACACACACACACACACACACACACACACACACACACACACATATATATCTGTGGGTGTACGTGATAGAAGAATTTTTCAATTTATTTTATTAACACGATAATATATTGAGCTGACTTACCTCTGAGGACATGTAAGTAAAGACAAATACAAATCGATGGATGCACAATTTTAAAGTGATTCCTAAAGCATTAGCTAGGAGTCACTGCTGGGCGCAGGTACATACAAACCTTTTTCATACCTGTACAGGCTATAGCCCGCCATATTTAATCATTCTTTACTGACATATTCAAATGGTCAGATGCATACAACTCAGACCAATTCAAATTCATCTTTGTCAAAAGGACAAGTTGATTTTACCTTTCTCCTTTTGAATCTGCTATCTGCTTAATTGAACAAGGTAAGTTCTAATTAACATCTGAACAAGTACATGTCTTAACTGGAAATTAAAATGTTAATATTGATCTAGCAGCCGTTACCAAGATGCGTTTTGTGAAGAGCTGCGTGTCCATATTATCATAGTTTAAACAAAGAAAGGTCATTTCGTAATAAATTAGAATCCCTGTTTCGCAGCAGGTGCTTTTGCAGGCAGAAATATTTATATTCAAATTTAGAAAAATATGTGCTTATCAAATCTGCCGATGACAGAAAAATATAAACTATACACTTTTATGTTTATTTACTTTGTTGAACAGACATATCCTACACCGTATGGCAACTCCAGAACCGTCAGGGCTAAAGCAACAAATTTTAATAAATTGTAGTAACCGTAACCTGTGATGTGATAGTTTTGAAACCGTCTCTGAGTTTTTAGCGTTCTGATTAGTTAGAAGACAAAAAATGCAAAGAGGTGATGTTGCATTTTGAAGAAAGTTAAGGGGAAAAAGAAAAAAAAAAAAAAGAAAGAAAAGAAAAGTAACGTTGAATGAAGACAACTGCACGTTTGTAAGGCGAAGTTTGAAAATCGGACATTTAAGGTCACGAAGGGAAAAGTACAAGTTTCAGGTGAGCTGCGACTGGTCAGGTAAGTAAAGCTTAGATATCTATTTATGTCAACCCTTTTATTTTTGTGTTGGTCACGTGATACACGAATTGCAAGCTAACTGGTGATAGGCGATTGAAAAACTCCAAGCTTGAATGAATTAATACTTGTTGCAGGTAATTATCCAACAGCCAATAAGGTTCCGACGGTCTTTAACATCTTTCTTCGTTGGCAGCTATTTCAAGCTGATCCTATGTGACTATTACTCCCACTGTAGTGAAATCTAAGCCTTTATATACAAAAAAAAAAAAAAAAGACTGCGAGACTTGTCCAATTCAGTGTAATTGCACTAGATTGTTTTATTTGCTAATTAAATTAAATTTCAAGAATAAAAATTTACCAATGTTAGCGAAAATGGCTTTGTTACATAATTAGCCAAATTTGAATTATGAAGTATATGACATTTCATACAAAATTCATAGGATTCCAAAATAGCACTCGTCTAATCTATTTAAGCTCTTGATCAATAAATTTCAAATTCGCACTGGAAGAATAGAAGTTTAGGTAGATAGGTAGGTGACATGCGGGTAGGTATGTAAGTAGATAGGTACCGCCAGAAGGAAATCTGTAAGATACACTAAACAACAGCTTGAATGTGTACAAAAACATACATTTTGCTTAGTTTATTAAAATATCAAATAATGTCCAAAATGAAATTAAACTGTTTAAGTCTATGGGTGGTATGTACTGTAACGCGCAAGTGAATTCAATACCGAGCGAATAATATAACTTTTGCGTGAGCTTGGCTTGAGGTTGTTTTTGCTCTCATTTCCAGTGATCTTATGACTTGTCAAATAAAGGGTTCTTCAAGGACACGCATATTACAGATAATTTTTCTCCAAGCATCTAGTGACAACACATCACGAAACTCTAATTTTGCACTTGCATGGGTTTTCTTGCTTCACACTTGTATGATTCATCAGAAAGCCTTTTTAATTCGAAGAATGGCACTTTACGCCATGCGTCAAGAAACACCACCCAGACATCTAATATAAAGAATCGTTCCCATCTCAAATTACTAAATATTGATATATCTGAATATCTCAAGAATTCCTAATGTTAAGAGATTAGTGAGGGTTTATTTTACGAAACTAATCCAAGCTGCCATAAAGTCTCAAAAATACTATACAATATGACATCTGCTCCTAGAAGCTGACTAATCGCTTGGTTTGAGAAATATATTCCCAACACCGACTCCCTATAATCAACAAATAATCAGTAAAATCTAATAAAGCTACAAACGGAGACGTAAACAAAAATAGCACATACCATAGGTTTATTACAGTATGATAAAGGTGTTCGAATAATTATGGCCCATGCTAGCGAAAGACGCCAATTTCGACTCGAGTATTTATCCAGTGGTAGGCCACATGATTTACTGTTCTCTGGGCCTGAAACAAAATAGTTGTTACTGGCTTATATTTCAATCCTTCTGAAACGAAATTTAGCGTTTCCTGATGCGAGAGATAAAAATTAGGAAAAATTTACTTAATTCAATGATTTTATTTCTAGTTGATAATGTTCTCATTCAACTGTTATTTGCTTCCCCGACATCCATGATGTCCACCATATTTGGACTCAGCTTCTTATACCTTGCTGAAGAAACAATCTGTGAATTTTTGAGGCACCGAAATAACGAACTCCAGGTCCATGCGTGTACCTTAATGTACACTTTGGAATAACTTTAATATATTCAATATATCTTATCAACTCAATGGAACTCACACTATATTCTTCATGATGGCTTATGTGTACTATGGGCCTTCTGAATTCCTTAGTGAAAGGTTTTGCTTGTAAGCCAGTTCTTCTGTAACAGAGAACCAGTCTGAAAATCCAAAGTATACACTCGCCATCTAGTAACAGGTGTTCTTTTTCTGCTATACGTTGAACCGAGCCTAAAAAACGTTTTTAAGGGAGATGACTATAACAATTTATAACGGTATGAGAACAGATATTATCACCATCCACCCCACCCCACCCCAAAAACAGAAAATACAACACACACACACACACACACACACACACACACACACACATACATAAACCAAAACAAGAAAACAACAAATTCTGGTTCTATTTTGCATGCCTGCATAACATCCCTGTGCTCATTATTATTAAGGGTAAAATCCAGCCTTCATACTTGTTATCACCATCCATGTAATGTAAATGTTTGAAATAAAGGTTGTGTAAACCAGATATTCAAAATATAGGCCGAAATTTATTTACAGGACCATTCCATACTGAATCTAGTCAGGTACCTGTGGATGAACTTACTCCCTTTCAGTTCCCGGAGTTTACATACCGGCACATCTTCCTGATGATAATGGTTGGGATTTACATGCTTTCACATTTCCATACGAGTCTGTTTCTATATGACAAGTATTGTGCTAACGTGCCATTAAACCCTTTCTTCAGACTGCTTCTGTGATGTTTTACATCTATAAAATATTTGGACATGTATATTTATCAAAATTAAACCAAACATGTATTCGTAAAAATTCGGTACTTTTTAAGAGGTATATAGGTATCTCTTCATGCATAATGTGTACAAAACGGGGAGAGCACGACCCGCTTTTCTGTCAAGATCCAGTATGTGTTTGCGACAGATTAGAGAAAGAAAATCACAAACTCTGAGATAGTTCAGTTCATTTATACATGAAAAATTGTGGAAATACCACATATGGTATGGTTCTATATGAATTTTATATTATTTGCATGTTAGAAAAAATTAGATAAATGTTACAATGTTCTTTTATACCATACTTGTAGTAGTAGTAGTAGTAGTAGTAGTAGTAGTAGTAATAATAATAATAATAATAATAATAAAACACGCTTATCCCATAATATACAGACTAAAATATAATGGCTTCATTTGCATTTTAAATACTGATATCGACTCGTGCTTTCTCTCTCTCTCTCTCTCTCTCTCTCTCTCTCACACACACACACACACACACACACACACCACACACACACACACACACACGATGATAGCGCCAGTTCAAAACAAATGTCAACACTAGTATGGCAATAATCGGAAATGTCATTACGTAGTCACAATTGCAGCACCCTCTACTAGAAAATGGCGAATATAAGAACAAAAACAAAAATAAAAACAAACACAAACACGCATCCGAAATTTTGAACTAAAATAGCAGCAGGCTCGTTTACTTGCGTCTGCAATGTAGCGTAGACACGTGCTGTGTCTCTCTTGATCACGCTCGGCCTCTCGCCCGCTTTTTCGCTCGCACGCACGATCACAACTCTCTCTCTCTCTCTCTCTCTCTCTCTCTCTCTCTGTGAAATATCAAAGATGTAAAGAACAACGAATTCTATTTTTCCTTGTAAAAGTTTTCAATGTATTAGCACAATGACACACCTTAAAACAATATTGGTCATGTTCACAGAATTCATTAGAAGTGAGGAAAAAAAAAACAAAAAAAACCAAAAAAAAACAGATAAGGCTTACGTTATATTATGCAGATTTACGAAACCGTGTACTTATAATCTGCGTTGCATTCAAAACTTTACAAATGCCATATGGATTTTGACTCTCCATAAAATTATATCCAGAGGATCCGCAGCGGGGAATATTGGCGATAGCCGTAATTGCGAGACAACAGATTAACACTGAAGATTAAAAACAAATATGAAAAAAATAAACAGGACATTGACAGCGGGGTAAATTTGATCAAACTCTGTCACTTGTTTTGGAGTTACTAGCGTTTACGTATTTTTCAAGGGACATAACTCATCAAAAACTAATAACATTTTCCTGACTTAAGTTTCGTTAAAAGCACTAAAGTCCTCTTTCAGTTTCTTTTATTTTCAATAAAATTGATTTAAACTAATTATCTCTGTAAACTAGAAGGAATTAATATTATTTATATTAATGGCAAAAAAGGAAGAGTAAGGTTTCTAGATAAATGAGTAGGAAAAAATCTCCAGCTGAACATTTCAAATGCTTTTTTTTAGTGATGTATGAATAAGGTCCGTCCGATATAATGTTGAAAATGGACGAAATGTACATTTTAATTCAGTCATTTAAATTTTAAAATCCAGTGATGCTAAATTTATCCAACTGTCAGTTGACAGATTTGTCCAGACGCATAAAAAGAAAAACAAAATACCCCCCCCCAAAAAAAAAACATGTTGCGCAATACTTAACTAAGAAATGCATGGTATTACAAGTACCATTTTACACCGCACTTAAAAAAAATCCACATTCATTAGTTTAATATCTTTTCAGGTGCTGATTCCACAATGAAGCCGTGTGTGATTGTGTGTGGGTGTGTGGAGGTATATATATATATATATATATATATATATATATATATATATATATATATATATATATATATATATATATATA
>JAECUM010084849.1:0-10119 GCA_016617855.1 Megalonaias nervosa | reverse complement strand
AACCCCAACTGGAGTTCCGAAACCAGGAAAGAAAAGGAATCTTACTGGATACGCCGCCTTAGAACATTGAAACCAAGCGGTTTAAACAAAGAAGACTAGAAAAAGACAGCCATTCACAAATAAAATTATCTTTTTGAAGCCGACACATTTTCTTTTAAATAATTCCCTAATTTTGCTTATTAGTCACCCAATAACCTATAATTACTACAATAACAATGAAATATCTGGGATATAATATGCGCGCACATAAATTTACATAAACTAACAGATGTCGCTATGGCTCATCGATTTCTAGGTCAATATAAAATATCTTCCGCATCCGCGACAAGTCATAGTCATGTAAAGTTTTGCAAACACAACGGTTTTTCTGTTTTATTTGTTTGTCTTGCCTATGTTTTGTATTTGCCTTTGAAAAAGACTCAGTAAGAGTCGAAATCGCTCAGGCTAGTTAGATATTAGTTTTGCACCGTTCGAAGTCAGGTTATTGCATATATATATATATATATATATATATATATATATATATATATATATATATATATGTTATATATATATATATATATATATATATATATATATTTTCCCTACTTTAAGTCAGAACATTTCCACATGCAACACAATAACGCCAGCTGCATGTTCATGACCATGATGTTAGACACTTCATTCCACTCGCAGAAATGACTCATCATGGTCAATAATAGCTCAGTTTTTGTTATATTTTAAACTCACTGGTAATTACCCCCTATGGGTGCAAGATATTAATCTTTAAGAATTGTTCTGGGTTATTCCGTTATATGATATGCTTTTTGGCATTCCAAGAACGTAGCAGACCGATTTGTTGCCCAAAAAGGGATTTTAAAATGGTATTTGCACGAATGTTATGCTTGATAGTGGTTTAGTACAGGGGTGAATGGATAAGCTGTATCTGGAACTTTTGATAAATCCCGTTTCGTTCATGAAACAATATCCTTCTTAATAACACAAGAGTCGATAAAATTGTACATGACGAATTTTGCACTGCTACTTCTCTTATTTAAACCATTTCAAAATTCAAAAGTTTTCTTTCTGACGAAAAGCATGACTAGGTTAGAGCTAAGATGACCATCTCGTGGTTCATGCTAAAGTCTATAAAGTTACTTTGAATTTTAAATCATAACTCAAAAAAATGTTCAGATTTCTCAAGACATTATATTCAAACATACATTATTTTAATTTTTGTTTTTAAAGATTCAATTCCAGATTAAACGTATGTTTACCTATTGAAGCATCAATGAAAGAAGTTGAGTACTAATATCTGTGATTAATTAATATGGTATCGAAATGAGCCTTCTGCTAAAAGAGTTGATGTGTACATACGCGAGAAAAGTAGTCCAATGTGTATATATATTCCGAATCACTTTGGGTGAGTGGAACTCCATTCTACCTTGCGGCAAATCTGAATTCCAATTTACCTTTCTCGTTCATATATTTTGCATGCTTGAAATTTCAATTTACACCTGGGCAAACATTATAGATTTTAACTTCTACCATCATCACCTTTTGAACTTTTTCAGCTTAAAGTTTATACAAGATTACATACCACTTGTAAAGAATTGTACGAAAGGTTTTCTGCTTTATTACTGGCAATGCTCATCCAAAAATTCGTACCAGTGAGTCTTTGGATTTATTCAGATTATCATAGTGAAGTTACGTCTTGAATGGAGTTTTAAATTACACCTTTAGTGTGTGTGTGATTTGGATTTGTAACGTAGCTTTAAAAACAATTTCAGTCATATCGTTACGATGCTGCAGTGTGGCAGTTAATAGTGATGTCTAGCACTGGGGCATCATGCCGCCGGCATGTAGCATGATGTCCCACCCAGACATATTATCCTGACACCAGGCAGACCAGTCCTAACACTAATCTCTTAATGCTGAGCACCTAGCGAGGCAGCTGTGAGTGCCATTTTTATAAGTCTTTGGTATGACTAGGCCGGGGTTCGAACCAGCGACCTCCCGAATTCGAGGCGGACGCTCTAACCGTTAGGCCACTGGAACGGTAATTACGCCTTTAGAGGTAAATGATTAGTGAACCTAGATACATGTGTATCCTCTGATTTCACTTGGTATATGAGCAATGAATCTAGATGTATGAGTATATGCGTGGGCATGTGTATGTGTCAAAGAACTCGATAATTCACCGTCTTCACTACGACTTTCAATTTCGAACACATCGTTTGAAATGACCCACACCTCATTCAAATGGAAAAAGGTAAGTCCATATTTTTTGCCTTTATCGCCCTCCTACTAGTTGAAAAACCAAGGTGACTGATTCCTTCTTTTTTGGAGCAGTTTTCTAACATCCTGCAGTATGGAAATTCGATAGGTTATAAAGCTTAGAAACAGGGGAACGGGTTGTTTGTCATCAAGGCTTTCATATTGTAAAATATATCGTACATGCCAAAGCATTATTGTACACGAGATTTAATATTTGACATTAGAAAAACCGGCCTCCTCTGAAATTAAACCTAATGATTGGTATGCCCTCATGAGCTCGCAAAAGGATGCCTTCAGCCATAATCACACAGGCTATGATATGTGTAATGTTATGTTAGAATAGCACCAGTATTTAGATAACGAGTGGTGATATTATATTCTAATTATTCGTCAAGTAGTTGGCAAACTGTCTCAACAGAAACTGCAAATTCGAATAATGACCTTTCTTTGAGGAAAACAAAATAAAATGAGTTTTTCTTTCCATGAACAACGCGTATCTTTTTGCATGGCTTCTATTCTTTCGGAATATATTGACAAAAATAAATGAATAGAGACGCCTTTTTATTATATATTCTTTAAAATAAATATAAAAGATTCTCGTGGGGCATGGGGCCGCTAACTGGTCTAAGGCTGACATCTTAAATCTAAATATGCCGGTCAACGATCAATATAAGTATATTCTAAACAGATTCCAAATAAATCCTCATAAAACCTAATAGTGGAGTGGCATATAACAGCGACCTCTGGTGAACATGTTTAAGGTCGGTCCTACTGTGTATTAAGAAGCAAAGTCTGCAAAAGAGGAAGACCCTGCTCAATACGAAGTGACTAGAGACTTTAGAATAAATCAGATATCGTTAATAATCTCCAAATGCCCTCCTCAAACTTAAATTTGTACATATTTTTTATTAAAGGACATTTTCTGCACAACAATTAGCAGGCATCGTAGAATAGGATGCAGTCATAATATCTTAAGTTCTCCTGATTTTTGTTTTATCTCTGAGTAAATTTTGACAATTTTATCAAGTCTGAAGAATTCGTTAATTCTTTCTTTATTAATATAAAGGTTTCCAATTATTAATAGTTTTTTTTCTTTCTAAGTAGCTTTGACATCGTTTTCACTATATTTACCTGTGATAAAATATTGATATTGTATGAACCATCATTAGTATAATAATTAAACTCTCACTATGAGGAGAACTGTTAGAATTTTTGCGAAACCGGGACATGAGTCAATCCTCATATGTCCATTATTGGGTCATGCATTATCTTGGACCACTTAGCCTGGTAATGAGTATCTAGCCTGGTACCCTGGTCTCCCATGCTAAGTATCATGGGAAGCCAGGGTACCAGGCTAATGAGCATCTTGCTCGAAGAGAGTCACGTGCTGGCAGTCACATCGTGGAGGTAGGTCGCAGTCTTCAAGCAGTAGTGTGGATTGCGAGGAGTCATCTGTCTTGCTGGCACATAATAGATTTGGATAATTCAAATTTCCTATATGATTCTGATGATGATGATAACGCAGTTCGTATTTCGAGGAAAGGCAACCGCAAATAAATGGCAGCATCAGGCACTGTAACAGGTCGGACTGGAAAGGAGCTAATGGTTACATTAGGCTGGACAAATCAAGACGATCCGTGATGTTACCTCTTGACGAGACAGACCTTAAATATCCGTTAGAACTTACTGTTTGTATATAAACGTACAGAGGCAATTGAGATGCCAGCAAAAGAGAGACCTGAAGCATTTGATTAAATGGTAAGAGAAGCTGATAATATAAAATTTCACGAATACCACAGAAAAATTTAAATCGGAAATTTTCCACTTCCAGAACTTCATAAACAGACTATGAAATCTCTTGTTGAAATGTATGAAAAAATAGACTGACGGGCAAAAAAGACATTGGCAAAAACTGGACCCAAACAAAACAGTCCTATCTCAGTTGGAAGGTTTCAAAAGAAAATGAGAGAAGATAGTTGGACAGCTAAGTCCATTAGAGAGTTCTCAGAGAAGACGCTGAAGGAAAACTCTGTCAATTCAAAAATTGCACACGAACGATCGTTAGGTGAAAGACTGACGGAGCTGTTTAAAAAAAAAGAGTAAAACTACAGCTGATACTGCCCATGACCATATCATCAATTGCTCTGTATTTAGCAATTCTTTTTACAGGTTTAGTATGTAATACAGGAACAAATAGTGAGAGAGCCCTATCAAGAGATTGTTTCAGCAATTTGCATCATTTCTTCAATCTGTGAAATAGATTTAATATAAAAAATATGCCAAGGCTGATTCTAAAACACCTACTTCATATACTGAGTTCACCATTTGGTGTTTAAAATTTAACTTGTTCTCCATAAATTCTATATATGTTTTGTTGATTGCTTGTATACTGACTTTGAAAAGTTTACGAGATCTTTAACTTGAGCTGTGAATTTATCCGCATACATACTTTTGTATTCGTGTACATCCAAAACGTAATTTGTTTCTTCCTCCAGCCATTTTGAAATTCTCTCTCTAACACCCGTCTCCAATCCGTAAATGTGCCTCTTTTCTAAAATATGTAAGATATCTTTTATGTTTAAACTTGTAAAATCATAACTTGTATTATCCTGAATGTTATTTTTTCAATAAAACTATCTCTAAGGACACTTTTAAGCAGTCCAAGCTTGACAGCAAATAGAAGTTGCATTGTGTCTATATACTGTGATCGTTATTTTCACGTTAAACTGATTAAATAGCATATCTATGACATCTATTGAATTCAGTTTCAAAGTACATTGGTGCGATTATTTATGTTTGGTTAAAATAGTTTCAAATTAATCGTCACTATTATAGTCATAGTATTGCCGGTCCAATATTTTTGTTTTAATTTGTGAAATAGTATCTTCATATCTTGTTGGTCTAGTAGTTTGTTAATTATGAATTAGACTGTTTGGTTTAATCTGATTTTAATTCTTCTTCTTGAATTCAAATTATTTTTCAATCAGCATAATATACAACGTAATTTCCGAGACATAGTTTAAGATAGGGGTTATTTCCACGGTGTTATTTCCACGGCGTTATTTCTACGGTGTTATTTCAGTGACAACGGTATAATAAGAATATGAAATCAAGCAAAGAGCATCTTCCGAATATAAAGCCAAGCAAAAGGCATCTAAAGAATCGTCTCTTGATAAAAATATAGATTTTTAAATAAACAAAAATGAGGTGAAATTTTTGTCCTTTGGGCATCTTGCATATTAGTTATCTTTTTGAGTTTTATATAAATACACCAACTTCCCTGTAACAATTTGCAGACGTTGTCAGGCAGCAAGTTGCAAATAATATTTACTGCTGGAAAGCATATCTAAAGTAATGCATCCGTTAGTTCATTTTGTTGTTGTTGTTGTTGTTGTAGGGTTTAACGCCAATTTCTCAGCACAAGATAGGCTATACATGGCGGCCAGTATAACTGGTGGAGGAAGAACACTGGAAAACCCCGGGAAGAACAACCGACCCACGAGAAGCAACTGTCAAACTTTCTCACCCGTTTGTTCTTGATTTGCTTGCTCTTTAAGATGGAATAATATAAATGACTTTACGTCTGAATCCCTTTGCGCATGATTTGCTTACAAGTAATGATGAATGATGATAAGCCGTCTGTACTCGCTAATAAGGGGAGTCAATCTTCAAACAACACATATCCTGATCTGCCGTAGCATAATGCTCCTGCAGATCAGGATCTGTGTTGTTTGTTCTACTGATTACTCCTAACAAACTGCACAGACCCAGATCTGCCGGAGCATTATGCGACGGCAGATCTGGGTATGTGCAGTTTGCAATTGGTCTCGTCTTATAATCGAGTGCATACGGTGAATGGCTTCGCATCCATAGGTAAAGAGACATAAACCTGTACCAAGTTTGCGGTGGTTGATCTCTGTGTCTTAGATCCAATGTCTAATTATGCTGCAATTTTCAAGAAATCTATATTGTTCTCTTCATAATTTTCTGCAGGGTTTTATTACACACTGAGAGGAAATTTCCATCCTTCACTTACATTTGTTGAACATAATAAACAAAACTATCAGGAAAGCAGAAATGCATTCAGCACTAATAATAAGATCAACAAAACTGTTATTTACTTTATCATTGCATTCAATTCCCGATTTCTCCGTCATACCTTTTTCCAACTAAATATAACGATCATCGTTGACATTAAAAATTCTGTTGTTTATGTAACTATTCACGGTCGATTCACACAGAAAAAGACTGAGTAAAATATTGAACATAATTTCAGATCCAGAACAAATGATGTTCGTCTCAACCACTGGACGTACGGTATGTATGATAATTATGCTTGGCAATAGATCATGATACAATGTTTCGTATACATTTCCTAACATTTTCACTTTGTTTCAAGTTTATTTTACTGATAGGTGATTGCTTCATAATATTCACATTTTTATATTTTAATTATTCTATTATGATCCATCAAACATTTGAATCTTCAATCTGCTGATTAAACTCTATCTAAACTGCTCGTTCGCCCTCTGTACCCTGCAAAATAAAAGAAACTTATCAAATGATGTCAGATCATCAAATAGTACGGCAATAATTCAGTTTAAATTGACTGAAAGACCAGACCTACGAAGTAATGGTTCTGATCAGTAATTTATGACTTTCATTAGGACTAACTCTAATTACGATACTGAGCAGACCATTTTTATTGTTTTCCTTTTACTCTGATGGTATAATATACAACAAGTAAATCAAATGAGTCGAAGTCGTTAAGCATCTCCACACAAGCACCTGCTTTAAATATTTGAATGAATCGCTTGTTTAAAAGTTAGACAGTACAACGTGTGATTGTTTGTCACTATTATCAGTTGAATTATTTAATCGTACGCAGTCTCATGGTTTAAAAATATTTCGTTTAAGTATCATCGGTGGTTATACTATTAATCGAACATATACATTTTGACAAAAGTTTACGCCATACATTCCCATGAATCATAATCGACAGTATTTCAGTGGTTCTTTGGACAGGAGTTATGCTCAGTTTTGTTTCCTTTCAGATGCAATTATCAGTTGTGGGCAAAATCCCTTTGTATTACTCCCAAATCATAGATAAAAAGCAAGAACGTTAGCTTGCCTAAAAGCCGTGTATAGGGTTTCAACAAAAACATTATCCATTATCAAGGCTACCCTATATCACTTTATAATGGATAACTATGCAGGAGTCATTACCCACATAGGTTATGCAGGAGTCGTTACCCACATAGGTTATGCATTCGTAATTACCCACATAGGTTATGCAAGAACAATTACCCACATAGATTAAGCAGGAGTCATTACCCACATAGATAATGTATGTGGATGATGACTCTTGCATAACCTATGTGGGTAATTACGACTGCCTAACCTGCACAATGAGAAGTCATTACCCACATAGGTTATGCAGAAGTCATTAACCACGTATGTTATGCAAGAGTAATTACCCACATAGATTAAACAGGAGTTATCACCCATATAGATAATATATGTGGGTAATGACTCCTGTATAATCTATGTGGGTAATTACGACTGCATAACCAGCATAACGAGGAGTCATTACCCAAATAGGTTGTGCAAGAGTCATTACCCACATCGGTTATGCAAGAGTCATTATCCACATAGGATATGCATGAGTCATTACCCACATAGGTTCATTGTGTTCAGAGCCTTGGTAGCCAGTCTTGTCGTCAGTTTAGTTTTTGTTCAATACGAAAAGTGTATCATTTTATTTCATACTCTAATGGGCACTAACACCCCTGAGAATATACATTAATTCAAACAGGAGAAGCAGTGTTGAGCAGGATCTAGAAATAGTTCATACAACTCCTCTCTCTCTCTCTCTCTCTCTCTCTCTCTCTCTCTCTCTCTCTCTCTCTCTCTCTCTCTCTTTTCACCCACTGTCCTGGGTGAAGATCTGACAGGAATTATGGGTCATATTCTGTGACCTTTGAGTTAGCCAATGCAAATGCAGCTTTCATAAATTTTAAACTGAATTAAATCGATATGTACACGCTGATGCTCTTCATCTATACTGCTCAGTCTCCCCAAAAAAGCAAATATATAAGACTTCATCTGATTGGCTGATAATTTAAGCGATAATGGCAATAACGTAGAGTGAGTGAGAAAAACGAATGTGAGCTGAACCTTGAACTTGAACTTACACCACGTAACCTAGAGGAAACCCAGTCCTGTATGAGCACACTTTCCATGGAGTTTATCTACAGTGTTACCCCGTACCAATGATGCAAAGTTGCAATAGCCTATATCAAGTCTGATATGCCAGTTATGAATAAACTGGTCATTAATTAGTATTGTTATTCTTGTTACGACTCTGTGGTCTTAAACTAAGTAACAGAACAAGGTTTATAAAATCCAACAAATAATTGATTTTCCAAGAATACAAAGTGAAAATGTAAAAGGAATTGACAGTATTGTGAATTGAATCCCAAATAATCCTGAAAGTTCTATCGCATGTCCAAAAGTACAGAGTGTTTTGAATGAATTCCAGTAGTGTTCCAAATGAATTCCAATCGTATTTTTCCGAATGGAAAAATCTGATAAAAATGCAGCTGTAGGAATCACAAAAGAAGCTTACCTTCTGTATTTGATTCTCATGAAATAAAAGATGCATATGTGCACATAACCATGGACACTTACGTGGCCGACAAGGAAGTGGGGGGGGGGGGCAACCAGAAATATATCGGGGGCCCGGGTCGAACAACACTTTTTCATTTTATAAAAGAAAACAAAAATTTGTTTGAACAAGAACTAGGAGAGGCCCGGGTGTTTCTTACCCCAGGGCCTGTGATCGCTCTCTACGACCCTGGACACTCACAAGCTTTTACTTTTCTGTAGACAATTGCCGTTATCCGAATATCAATTACTGATATCAAAGTTTTGTGGATAATACACTTGTGATCACAAATAGTTACTTGAGTTAATTAAGCTTTTGATGCCACGGAAGAACGCTTTTATATATATATACGCAAACACGAGCGCAGCAACACTCCATACTACAACAGTGTTTGAAATCACAAGGCAACACAATGAGTATTGTATGCATATACTCGAGTGCACTAACACTCTATTCATATATGCGAGTGCACTAATACTCTATTCATGTATACGAGTGCACTAACACTCTATTACACGAGTGCACTAACACTCTATTCATCTATACGAGTACACTAGCACTATATTATTCGAGTGAACTAACACTCTATTCATCTATACGAGTACACTAGCACTATATTATTCGAGTGAACTAACGCTCTATTCATATATATGAGTACACTAGCACTCTATTCATGTAAACGAGTGCACTAGCACTCTATTGTTACAAATCTATGTTCTTAAAAGAAGTAGCAAAAAAGTGTGAAAGACAACAAACTTTGTAAAATTTAACAAATAATTTATTTCCGTGAATACAAAGTGAAAATGAGAAAAAAGAACTTACGGAATTGAGAATTAAACCCAAAATAATCCAAGAATTACAGACACAAGTCCTAGTAATTTAAATTCCTGAATAAATTTCAGTAAAAGTCCAGAATAAATCCAAAAACTGAAAGCGATGACGTGTCAGTTATAGCTCCTAGTATGTTGATGTGTCAACAGTCTTTTGTTCAATCACAGAAATATGATTCCAGGTTTGAGTACACTATAAATTTCAGTGGATGCCTCTACCCAAAAATGTTATCGGAGCACCTTTGTATTTCCAGAGAAAGTAATGACTTGAATTCAATAATTTGAAGAATTAAAATTCATCCCAACTGAACACAACATAATACAACTTAAAAGTTGTAAATGTTAAAGCACGAATGAAAAAATCCT
>JAECUM010084847.1:0-11180 GCA_016617855.1 Megalonaias nervosa | reverse complement strand
AGAGAGAGAGAGAGAGAGAGAGAGAGAGGGGGGGGGGATCCTATTTCTGAGAACATTTTATCATGTGAAAAACGTTTCTGAGAGGTGGGACTAGGTAAACAAGCGGAGATGTTACCTCCTAACATGCAAGTGTCTATTATCTACTACAAAAGCTCGCGCCCGATGTCACCCAAGCCTCCGTTGAATTTATATCCAGGGAAACGATTTTGAAGAAACTCCCCAACCCTTTGTGGCTGCATGCCCGAAAATAGATTCTATCAGATGTCACCATCTCCGCATGACCTCAAGTTGCGAACAATACCATTTTCAAGCACAGATACAGTCATGCAAATTTAGAAATCTAGTTTCACCATCTGCTAATTAGACCCGAGCGGACGGTAAAGGTTCACACATTCATAATGTCAGACTTACTTCCATAGTTATACCTGTGCGCATGTGTAGCTTTTAGAAAGAAACAGTAATACATGTACTTATATAAATTGTTCAGAAAATTAAAATTTACGCATTTTTTTCGACAAAATTTAGATAAAGTTTGTAAATGGTGGTGGATAGTACACCATCAAAACGTTGACTAATCCCACAGAGTTCAGGTGTGAAGCGATGACTAAAACTGTATATACAGTATAAAAATTATTAAACCATTCAGAGCAAATATGCCGACCAAGAATTCGCACAAAAAGCACATTAAAATTTAACCGAATAAAAAAATAATCCATATATTCATATTATTATCAAATATATTTTCAGAATCGAAGAATTTCCTCGACATCTTTTATTTTAGTGCATGATTTTCATACTTTTCAAACTTGTGTTTGCTTGATTGATTTTTTTTTTTTATAAATGTAGTTAAACCAAGAGTGTCTACTTTGGTGATAATTTGCATTTTTTAAAACTGCTCATGGAACACTCAGATTTTATTAATTTTTTGGTTTCAGTCCGTTACCGTTATACGTTTTGTTTCATTGTTTGTACCATAAATGTTTCAAGTATCATCCAAATAAATTTACACGAAAGTTTCTAAACGGGGGTGGGTGGGGTGGGAATAAAAATCAGTTCTATTCTAAAATACTATTTTTAACAAATATTTATTTATTTAATATACATTGTCAGTGTTATGTATGATAATCCCATTTCTTTTCTTTGAAATTACTCTGTCATTGGTGTCAGAAACACACAATCCGTACCTGGTTTGGTTTGGCAGACCCCGCTTAACGGTATTGTGCCTAAAAAGGCATATTGTCCAACAATATGACGAACGTTTTCTGAGGACAGGGTTGCCTGGTTTAAGTTTAACGCCATTTTTCAGCACATGATAGACTATACATGCCGGACGGTACATTTAGTGTAGACAGAATCCGGGAAAAACCTCGAGATGAATCATCGACCCGCTGGAAGCTACTGGCAAGCTTTCTCGCATAGCAACGTTGGCCGAGCTCGATACCCAAACCTACGCAAACAGAGGCGAGATGTCATTGATCTAAAAAGGCGAGCGCCTTAAGAGTACTCGGTCACCCTTGGCTCGAAAAGATAGGAATTAACCGATATACAAGCCGTTAATAATAGATAACATGAAGTAACGTCCAACCAGAACGGGACTGTGAGGTGTCTACAAATCAAGTATTTAGATTGATAAAGGTCAGCGACAAATATTTTCTTAAATAGGTGCAAACATGCTTGCACATGCAGCCTGGTGCATTAGAAAATGTATTTTCTTTCTCGAATAAGAAATGTGTGCACAAAAGTTCATGCATGCGTTATAAATATCCAAAACATGACTTGCGTGACATATATTAAATAAGCAATGCCAAATAAAGATACTCCAACTTTATTCAAAATTTGATTTTATTTTAAAGATTTGTGTTGTCCAGAAACAAAGAATAGCAAATATGGATTCGTTTTGTCTGCCTAATTCATATTTTGTTTTTCTTCAGATTCCACAATATTTGCGCGAGTCTGTATGACATATTGCACACGACACAGGTGACAGGGAGCTTCGGAGAGCGGCAATGAGCAGGTGGAACCAAGCGCGTGCGCTACAGTACAGAATGCGCGGAGAGAAACCAGAATCCACGTCGGCCCCTTTGTTCCTTATCGATTTTTATGACGGAGAAATAATTTTAAAATTCTCAACATTTGTTTGGTGAACTATAAATGGAAAATTTTATTGAAAGTACAGAATGATCTGATACAAAGAACGATTCGAAGGCCGTACAACTGTTTGGTGGTGATTTTCAATAATAATAATAATAATAATAATAATAATCGAAGTAGTTCGTGATAATGAATAAAAAAAATCTGTATGTAGATGACACATCACACGTAGACATATGTAGGAAAATGCATTCAATGATACACATTTATTATTGATTGGTCACAATGTGATCTTTCAATGTGAAAACAAAAACAAAACAGTACACATTTTGACAAAGAACATTGTTAAAAACTTTTAACATGTTTAGACCAGCTTCCACAAAATAATGAGTGAAAAGAGGAGATTGAAGGGAATATGGAGAAATGAAAGAAAACGACACGGTAAACAGTCTACAAATGATAATATTCGCAACTAATTAAATTTGTATTTTCAATGTGCTTTTTCCATCCGATTGCGAAGTGTTGTCTGAACAAAAATTTATATATCAGACCAAAAACTGTGAATATATAAACTGTTTATATACCAGGCCAAAAAAGTATATTCAGACTATATTTACATACATGTAGATTTAATATACCACACCCTCTAGTTACCCCGCTTCCAACTGTGTCGACAAACAGCGATCTGCGAGCAGTCTCTCTCTCTCTCTCTCCCTCTCCGAATTTGGAGATAGCATCGATCTTTAAAGTATATCAACATACAAAGTAGTGCAATACATTTTTGTTACTTAGAAAAATCAAATTTGTTCTTGAACATTTATTAATATTTTTATTTTTGTTCTTGATTAAATTGTCCAGTTTCAACAAATACAGAAAATATTAAATTTGACTTAAATAGGACAATATCATAACATAGTAGTACGTGATACAAGATGTAATAGATCGGATGAATCTTTTATTTTCAAATTAAGTGCATTTTTGCTTTTGCTAGAAAGAAGAACAATATGAAAGTTAAGGGATAATTTTCTTGTCCTATTTAGAAGTGTTGACGTCTACCTTTCTTGATATAATCTAACTTAAGTTTATTTTTTCTATTTTTTTCTTTTATAAATCTGAAAAATATGAGAATTCCACTAGCAACAAAGAGAAAACACAAATAAAAATGAAACATTAAAAATAAACAAAAAATGAGGTTTTACAAAATAATAGTAAGTACTTTTATCTCTACAAGAAATAATGATGTATGTATTATGTCAAATGCGTAGGGCATGCGAGTTAAGGGAATAGATGTAAATAGAAGCTGACGCTTTGGATTACATTTCGTTGGAATAATCTGTTCGAGTGCGTTTAGTGCAGTACATGCGATGGTTATGTTTAATGTATTCGTGTTATTTACCAGTCCTTTTTTATATCAGGCAGACCCAAAGTTTCTTTTTCTACCTTGCTATTCTTTTTTTTTTTTTATTTTTTGTTTGCTGTTGTTTTCTTGGATAGGATAACATATCCTTGATCTTCATGTTCCACTATATTTTAGGAAAATATTTCAATATACAACGAAGTCTTTATAAATAATACCTTAAATTTTCATCATACTGCTGTTTTATGCAAAATTGTGCACATCGATAAATATTGATAAAGATGCTGAAGCTATCATTTATCAGCAGACACGAAGCTTCCTATATGCAGATACACTGCTGCTTACTACAGATTTTACCAGAAAAAAATAATGCATTTCAAAATAATTATTTTAATGATTTGTAACTATTGCAATCAACCTTGATATGAGGAAAATCATTCCATGATTTCATGACCAGTGTTTACATTCAATAAACGTAACCACTTTGTTTCTTGTTCGCTACGCGACGAGGGGAATTCTTTCGCCATTCTATACTTGCGTATTGCGAAAAATGATCTAGTTACGCGCCTGATCTGCGTCCATCTCTCTCTCTCTCTCTTTTGTAATGTTTGTGCATATTAATCGCCCGTATGTTATCTTCGTCCATGTGACTGTGAAATGTAGCAACATTTAAATAGCTTCCTTGCTGTTTATGTTGCCTTTATTTGCTAAAAGATATTAATAATGTGCATGTTTGTTATTTATGTACCACAAATTAAAGTGAAAATTGTATGATGTATGGATTGTCAAATGCCAAAGCCAGAGGCAGATAGAGAACTTGAGCTTGGATATCACGACGCGAGACACGCAATGTAACAGCAAACTTGGAAGAACATATAGTTATTTTGGGAATAAATGTAGGTGCTTGTGTGTTGGGGAAAACTTATTTTGTTAAAAAGCGATATGGCATAGTAACTCAATAGTGATCTTGAAAAAAAAAATCGTACGATGAAATTAATGGTACTTCATATCTGAAAAATGTAAAAAGAAGCCTCATTAGCAATGCAGCGAAAGTGTGCGCGGTTTTGAACAATACTGATTGCCAACCGTTTCATACTTCACACGCCAAACGAATCAAATACCCTGCTTCATCGATTTTTGAAGCATCCCCGGTACCGCACACCTGCCAACGCTTTCTGCACCAAACAGCAGTCGTTTGAAAAGCCCGCGATAACCAGCCTCCCTTGCCGCTATTCGTGTATAAAACCTTGATTGCTTATACGCAAATATCCATTTAAGGAAATTTAGTGCGGAGTAATTGTTCTGTCGTGTTTAATTCCATAAGAGACCCGGGCTTTTGAAATGAGGCAATGTCGTATGTACACATAATGGGGCGTCGGCACGACTCACTGTCTCTTTGTACTCCAACAGATTGATAGGCCTGACATCAATTGTTCTGCCATACGGCAAATTGGAAGTAGTACGTGTCCATTGTCTACGTGCAACCAATACGCATTCCGCCACTTGCGCGTATAATTTACAATAAGTGGTAAAATTCGTAATTATATTGTGCTTTTGTGGTCAAATGATTTAGACAACACTTCCGTCGGTATTTATTCGTATTATTTAGATGGAGGCTATTATTTTAGCTCTGAATAGAAAACTTTATCATCATATCCATAAATTATATGTCCAGAGCTTATTCGATATATATAATACGTACGACTTATGCTGAAATGTATGTACCTGTTTATTGAATATTGTTCATATGTGTATATGTTTCCCAGTATAGTCAAACAGTCATTCATGTTAAATATGTATGAATGTGTGTGCGACGATACCTGATTATATGCATGGTCTTGTATTTTCATTTTTTATTTTTTGTTTTGTTTTTAGCATAGCCAATTACAAAAACTGAGGACCACATTGCAGATGGGTCAGTCATGACCAACTGTGTTATCCTCGTTAAAGAAAGTTTATTATTATTATTATTATTATTATTATTATTATTATTATTATTATTATTTTCTCATACAATCATACAATTTTACTTCAACAGAAACAAAAAAAAAAAAAAATGTTTAAATGCTTGACAAGGCGGCTACTTGGTATCTTTTCTATTATCACAAATAAGTGTACATGCTTTTGCGAGTTTGCATTTCAAATCATTGATGTTACCAAATAACTTATATATAGCATTTCATGGCACATCATCACAACGCTGACTATACAGTGAACCCTAGATTGTAAAAATATAAAAGGTAAAAAAAAGTGCTAAAATCTCTTGGAAGATAAATCTTCCTAAACAAAATCAAAATAAACATGTACTCAAACAAGACAAAAATATATAAAGTAAAAGTTTTAATTTTGAAAGTTATATAAAATAAAGTTGATCCCTTCATCCCACCCGCAGCCCCAACGTTGGGTGGGTGGAGTAGGGTCTGGATTAAGCACATCACTACCACACTGCATTCAAGATCACAGAAAGTGTATGATATTGACTAAAAACATGCAGTTACATTTGTTAGCTCTTAAAAGACAGTAATCATTTTGTATCCTTTTTGGGTGGCGGTCGGACATGTAAAATATCACGTAATAATTGCCTCCAGAATGTATATTTATTACCGAATTCATAAGCACCAATTCATTAATGATAATGGCGTTTAATTAACTGTCCATTCCTTCGACACCCCATAAAAGATAATTTTGCTATTTTCATGTAATACTAATTGCTCCCTCCGTCCCCCAAAAATTTAAATATGCAAAAAAGACGTTTTGTAAAATTGACGGCACATACTTAGTTAACTTAAGAACCGTATGAACAAACGATGAAAAAAAAAAAAAAAAATGAAGAAAGAAAGACTGAAAGAAAAAAGATCGAATCGACGATTTAAAATACGAAGCAGTCCTCTAAATTAATGACGTTAGATGTTGATGACATTAGATGTTATGACGTTAGATGTTAATTGCGTTAGATGTTATATTTACAGTTTTCCTATGTGGTATATAGTACCCATATTTATAACATATGAGTAAATTTCCATTGCAGTTTGTTTCAATACAAAGATGGTTAGCTAGTATGTGATTTAAAATTTTAACAGTGCATGATTAGAAATTATTGTATTCCGCGATTAATTTGTCCCGTTCGGATTGATACAAATTTTGATAAAAACACAGGATATACCAGTACACGATCAAATCAAGATGTTGCTTAATGAGTAACAATAATAAATAGTATGCAAATGCATGGGAATTACAAAGTCTTGTTAGCTTGTTTTAAAGATATCGTAACAGATGACAAGGAATGATAAAAATACTTATGTGCACATATATGTAGAGAATATCAACAAGAGCAAACTATAACAACTTTATCTAAAGAAGTCAAATTGAATAGTATGTTATTTCGCCTGAGAGTCTGCACGAATATTGTACACACGCTATTTACTAGACAGAATGACAAAACTGAAATACTAACAGTGGAACAGACAGTTTTCATATAGGCAATAAATAAAGTAAAATTGAAATTGTGTATGGATGTATTTTTGTTTGTCTTTGAATCGCCTGGAGATTTAAGTGCATCACTTATTTGATATCATAATAAGATATAATAATAAATAACAGATGAATTTTTCCCTCCCAAGTGTCAACTTTTTCGACATCAAGCGGAACGTTCTGTTAGCTTAGTCAGTTTTATTCAGCGTGAGTGCGCAGGTGGCTTGTCCGAACCAACGCGCGCATGCGATACCGTTATTGTCATAATGGTCGCGTGCCGGGAATAAAGATGGGCCGTGTCAACTACTGGTGTTTGGGTCTTTGTCTCTAAACCAATGGGCATGTGGACAGTTTTGGCGGGCAGAGGTAAATGGCACATTATACTAATACAGGTGCAAAAATGTCACAGACGTACCTACTGAACATTCGCAATTTTTGATAATATACTCATTTACAATTATCATTTGAAATGAACCGAACGACCAAGACGCATTAGTTTTGAAATCAGGGCTGGAAAAATGACCAATATAAAGGAAAAACCAATCAGCTACATCAAAGAGGCAATGGCCACACGTGTAAGTAGCGAGTGGCGTCAATTATAAAGAGCACATAAAACCTATCTGAACTCAGAAATACTGAACCACACATGCCATATATTTTAATTCTTTCGATCACCTGCCATCACGATAGAGTGACTCCCTTAACATATATCGGCTTATATTAATGGAGAGTCATGTTAACTGATCTTGAAAGATAATGCCATATTGATGGCGATAACATAATATCTAAAGGTTATTGGGATCGAAATGAATGCACCATATGTCGCTAAATTATACGCGGACGAGTGATGGAATCAAGAAAAATGATTACAAGCGATTTCTTTTCCAAATAAAATATGCTAAAAGAGCTAATGAATTAAGATCGTTGGTAACAGGCCCGGCCCTAGGGCAAGGCAAACGAGGCAACCGCCTTGAGCCCCGCTCTTTCAGGGGCCCCGCGCTGCTGACGGAAATCAACTCCGCAATGCAAGTTTTTGCTTGGGGCCCCGCTCATCGCTTGATGCCTTGGGCCCCGCGCATCCTTGGGCCGTTTCTGCATGGTAATAATAATAATAATAATAATAATAATAATAACAACAACAGCAATTCGTGTGTCTTTCCTGTAAAGTCTATAGATTTGCCATAAAGATTCTTCAACAGATTTTAACAACAGTTTCTTTAACATCACAGAATAGCGACATATGAAGCAGCATTAACACTGAAATTAATTGTAATAGTGACCGTAATAGAAGTAGTAGTACCAGCAGTAGTGTTTGTAGTAATAGCAGCAGTTGTAGCGGTAATAGCAATAGTAATAACACTAGTAATAGGAATAGTAGTACTAGCAATATCAACTGTGGTAATAGTAACAGCAGCAGTTTTTGAAAAGCAGCAACAGTAATGGCAGTAGTAGTAGTACTAGCACTAGTAATAGCAGTATTGGTAGTAGTAATAGCAACAGCAGCAGTAGCACTAGTAATGGTGGTGGTAGTAGTAGTAGTAGTAGTGGTGGTAGTAGCAACAGCAGTAGTAGTGCTAGTAATTGCAGCAGCGGTGGTAATAGCAATAGAAGCAGAAATAGTAGTAATAGAAACAGCAGTAGTCAGTAGAGTTGCAAGAAATTTACCCTCCCTCCGCACAATTTAATTTTGGAGGAAGTCCCAATAAAATTTCGCATGTGTTTAATGGCAATTTTGGGGCTACCACAGAACCCCTGCTCCATCCCGCCCTCCGCTGTTTACGGGGATTGCTACGCTATTGGTAGTAGTATTTAGTATTTGCCTTTGTTTTTTTTTATGTTGCTGCTGCAGTTGCATTTGGAGGCGGAATAGTGGGAGTCAAACAAGCAATGCAAATATAATGAAACTGCTACTTTGCCCCAAGTATTCAAAACTAATACCACTAATAGTACTACTTTCACTGCTGTGGCTGCTAAGTAACAATCACAACAACCTACTGAAGAAGACAACCTAGTAGTAGTGTAAGGAGTCACAAGAGCGATAAAATATGACGCTGCTGCTGCTGCTACTACTGTTGCTGAACAAGGATTGGTGGTAGTGGTAGTAGCAGAGCAGTTATTGTGGTATTCGTTGTAGCATTAATTCAGGCCAGAGGCGCGTCATTACAAGTGGAACAGATCCCACATTGGAAACTTAAAACCACATTGCGAGCGAATATGATACACTGAGAAGATGTGGTTGTCATGGTTGGTTGGGGTGGGGTGTTCCCAATATTATAATTAAACTGTTGTAGAAGTCCCATCCAGACTCGATTTTGGTTGGAAGTTAAATAAGTGAAAGATAGATGTAACGCTCCGAGTCTCCAGACAGCAATGCCGACGGTTAAATGGTTATATATACAAAAAGGGGTGAAATTCAATGAATAATAATTTAATAACAATTCGATAGTCAAATGAGTCAAATTTACCAAGTACACTCCTTCCGCTCGACCCTTTAATAGCCTATTGCATCACTTGATTAGTAGTGTGAGACAGATTTTCACCTGTCCTTGTTTTCTACTCATCTGTGGTATTCTTCTTTCCTATTTCTCCCAATTCCTTCTCCTCTTCCTCCCCGACTTTCTCCAAATTCCTTCTCCTCCTCCTCGACTTCTCTATACTCCTTTTCCTCCTCCTCCACTTTCTCCTCCAGACTCCTTTTCCTCCTCCTCCACCTTCTATCCACCGACTAGACTTCTGTCGACTAGTCTCACTTCCGTCTCCACCTCTTGGAGACTCGGGACTCAACCGAACCGGAAGTTCTGTCCCCTAAAAAGCTTCCTGTCGAAGCTTTTTCTTTCCTTAGAATCTGCTTCTAAGTTTTACCGCCAAATTACGAGTGGCTTTCCCGGAGTAACCCTATTTCCTAGAAAGCTTCCTAGGCGAGACTAAATTTCGTTTACGAGTTTAATGTAGCATTCGGATCTAAACTGTAATCACACCCTCTATCTCAATTCCGACTGGATGTCGCTGTGAACCGATCTAATCAAACTTAGCGGACAATGTCCCTCTTGTTGTCTGTCTGTGATGACTATAAGCCTTTGTCAAATGAAGCGAACGGTCGCCTACGCCAACTCAAATTTCCAGTCCTCTGGCGGGTCACGGTAACCTTGCATAAGAGATTACCACTAGCCCGCGGCAATGTTTAGACATCAAACACATGGCCGCAGTAACATCCCGACTTATGCATGACTTTATAGCTGGGGCTTAGCAAACGTGACACACGAATGTAGGTAATGTTCGCCGTAATGTTGGTAATAACGAAAAACGATGCTATTGTTGAAGATAGTTTTTGGACTAAGTCGATAGGGATTTAGTGAAAAGTAAATTATAGGTCAGGATAGGCATGTATAAAGGCAAACTATTAATATCATCCAATTTCATCCCATGAGGCACCAGAGATATCAAAATTAAAGTTAATTTTTAAGAACGAGATTTTCTATGTATTCATTTCAGGGTATTTTACACATTTGAAGCAACAAATGACAAAATGGCGGGCGTTTAGTGGAAAACTATGAATTGTGAAGAGTTCGAGCTGCTGTCTATATTTGGTACACTAGGATTAAAACTAAAGATAGCGTGAAGCAGAGCTGTGCGCGATGGCGCCGAAGAGCAAAAACTAAGTCACATTTTAAGGTATAGTTTACATTTTATTCATAGACTGCACCAAGACATCCCAAACAGTGCGCAACGAAGCAACTCATCCTGGTTAATAAAAAAAGCCACTTAGTCTGACATTCAGTGATCTAAAAGTAGGCATTTTTATAGTCTCAAAGGTTGCATCAATATTTGGCAACGATGGCTTGCGGATCGAGCTTCTCTTGCATTTTTTTAAAATTTGTAATTTTAGTTTTTATTTTAAAATTTCCTTATTTCTTAAACAGGATTCAAGTCCTAGAATTTTGCCCTGGCGGCCTTCATATTATGACATATTGGCTCTTAACAAAAGAACAGAAAGAACAGGAAATGAACGGAAACTATAGTTTGGTTTTTTTCTTCTCGTTTCGTTTTTTATTTCTTGTGTTTTCTTTTCCCCTGTCCTGTATATTTTTTTTTTAAAGGAAGGGACAATGCTACTTTTAACAAGACACTCTGCACAATTTTGAAATTTTATAAAGGTTTTCCCGACTTTAAATCAATATTTTCCCAAGAAATCAAAGGAGTAACCTCTTGAAATATTGTTACAAGAATCATCCGACAAAATACTATCATTGTTAAGATAAGT
>JAECUM010084845.1:0-22322 GCA_016617855.1 Megalonaias nervosa | reverse complement strand
ATCACAGCAAAAACCACGCTACTCTTTCATAGACAGCAAATGAACATTCAGCAGCAACTTTCCCAATCAAATCTCTTCAGAATGGATTTTGGAATGTAGTTTGCTATATAAGGTTAATTTGTTTTTAATAAAAAAAGAACTATATACAGTCAGTAATACTACATAAAAAATATAACATGGACTATTATTTCACCCAACACATTGGAAACAAACTTGCCAATTATCGGTATTTGCCAGCAAGAGTCTGAAAATAAATGGTTAAAGCTCTTCCCAGTCTTTATCTACAAAATTAAAAATGTACATGGGTACGTTTGACAATAAATAAGCACCATTTGCCCCTAATGTCCGTATTCTGAAAGCAGTGTAACTTATCCAGAAGTATTTAGCATGTATCCTTCTATTTGTAGGACTGTATTACGTTAATGGTTACTTTTGGTACGTGCCACAACGCATACCGGCCCTCTTGATCCTGGTAGCGCACTGGGCGCAGTTTTTGACGTATTTGATTGATATGCTTAATGACGCAACTAATAACAACGAACAAAGAAAACTCCTAACACTGTTAAGGGAAACTCACTTAAAGACCTCCATGTTCAGACGCATAATCATATAATATACTAGATATCAACACAACGTGATATGTTATTAGAGACGTCGACAGGGCTTGCCTGTATAAGAATATTCATCGACCTGTCCCTTGTGTACGAAAAACGCCCGAAATCGCATCTCTCATTTTCCTGACTTACCAATATCGTCTCAAAGTTAATGGATTTTTGGTGGCTGTCTGAAGTATAAACGAAGGATTGGCCACTTACATTTATTAGAAGCTCATATCTTCAACGTTTTTTTTCAGGTACATGTTTTATTAAATTACCATAACATATTGATGAGACCTTTTAGACAGAGGCATATGATTTCCTTTTGGTAATCACTGCAATAGCTCCAACCTTTAGTACATACATAATTTTCCATGGCTGATATAGGTGTTCAATATATATATATATATATATATATATATATATATATATATATATATATATATATATATATATATATATATATATATATATATATATATTAAACGCATTCGTCTTTAGTACCGAGCCGCGGAAAGAACTCGTTTAATACGAGGCATCAATATTTAAATTCTTCCCGACTGACGGAGAGAGAGAGAGAGAGAGAGAGAGAGAGAGAGAGAGAGAGAGAGAGAATTTAAAATTAACTGTTGGAAAGAATTTTTTTATTGATTGCTTGGAACGGGTACCAAATGACAAAGTTCATAATATGTATGTACTTTCCATTAACAAATGTGCTTAACTATTTCGAAAACTTCACGAAAGGTACGTTCAGATATTGTTCAGAGACCTTGCGCAGCCGATTTAGCGCAAATAGATGCAAGAAATGGTTGAGTGGTCTTATTCCAAATTTATTTAATTGTTTCCCAATATCAGCATGAGGATTGTCGCTGTTATGTGATGGCCAGTACCGATACAATACAATTTTTATCATAGTTCCTGTCTATTGATTGATCCGATGTCATTGGCTGGTTTCTAGACTGGTTTATCTATTTAAGAAGTCTTTGCTAATTAACAAAATGTTGCGAATCAGACCACCCTATTCACAGGGAACACACGTGCTATACTAGATGAAAGTGTGGGTTGGTTTTGTTGGATAAATGATAGTAAAATATATGCTGGTGGTATCTCGAAAAGTTTTAATTCCAAGTTTCTAACCTTTTGATAGCTGAGTACGGAAAGACTGTGTTCAGCAAATAATGAACGATTCTCTCTTTCACCGAATTATTTCAATTACTGACGAACAATGAAAAGTATCGATCCATACACGAGTCTCGCGGAAGAAACAGGTCAGGTAGGATCACACAAAGATAACATTATTCCGTTGAATGATATAATACAATGAGTTTATTCTCAGAAAATGGATAATAAAATCTGTATAAAACCATTGATTAAGAGAAAACAAATATCTCAGCAAGTCCACGATGTTAAGAGCTACCTTATTTTACTATCTTCATCTTAATGCAATGGTGGAATCACTGAAAATGTAAATATCTCGTGTGCATATACTTAATAATTATTTGTACTATATATGGAAAGATTTATCTCGGAAATTCCGAAATACTGACAAATGTATACTGCATCAGATAATCCGGCACGAGTGGATATGTTTAAATTGGAAGGAAAAGACAATTCAAGTGTTGGAACTTTCGCTGTATTCGTATCATATGTGAAGACAGATAGCATGTGTGTGTGTGTGTGTGTGTGTGTGTGTGTGTGTGTGTGAGAGAGAGAGAGAGAGAGAGAGAGAGAGAGAGATTTTAACGTACCTTTAACAATTTTTCAGTGTGGCACTTTATAGTGATGTCTAGCACTGGGGCATCATGCCGCAGACATGTAGCATCATGTCCCTCCCAGTCACATTATCCTGACACCAGGCCGACCAGTCCTAACACTAACCTCTTAATGCTGAGCGCCAAGCGAGGCAACTGTTAGTACCATTTTTTAAAAGTCTTTGGTATGACTTTCCCGGAGCTCAAAACAGCGACCTTCCGCATCCGAGGCGAACGCTCTCACCACTTTGGCCACCGGAGCGGTCGACAGATAGCGTGGAGATTATTGTCAACTAAACTCAATAATGCATCGAAATGTCTGAGACCGAGGTCTCAAAAATATCTCCTCCTTCATCTGCTTCAGCCGCTAAATTGGGTTCTTTTGACAAACCCTATAAATCAGTAATTGAGCGGAGAAATTAGGCTCCCCAAAAGTTTTTTTATGCCTATTTTACTTTTCGTAAACAACAAGACGATTGCTCAGAAATTGCAAAGTTTAGTTTGAAAAACACATTTTAAAAAATAAACTTTCTGCAATTTAGCAAGTTTATGCTGAAGAGTATGACCTAGATATATGTCTAAGACCTAACTGATACTTGTATTAAAAGTTTCTGGAAGAGGTAGATTCGTCTGTAAGACCTAGCTGATACTACTATTAAAAGTTTTTGAAAAAGGTTGATGCTGGTGTATATGCTTATCGTCGATCGTAAAAGTTCACCTTTTAATATAAGGTGAGGCTCCCAATACATCCTAATGTAGGGTTATTCGTAATAATCTGGTGGCGTCAACAGTACGAATGTTGCCACGAACATTCCCTTAATCATGGCTGATGCTATTACGTGTGTCTCCCGAATGCCGGGAATTATCGTGCTTCCAAACATTTTCATGCGCATGACTTCTTTGCTGGACTAGTACATAGTGTTACTGATTTTTCTCGGTTTGCGATACAATTATACAAAATTTCTGTTCTTTCTCCAAATATAATTAAATTGTTCATAAAATATAGTCCTATCAGGTGTCTCCATTTTTATTTTTAACAAGTCCAAAATATTTCGTGCATAAGAAAAACAATATGAGATGATTGGACAAACCGGAATCTCGTGGAGCAGTGATCTCAGTTCCGAGTTGACATATAGAAAGCCGACTTGATTCCAATTAAATGTCTGAGGAGAAAAAAGACAAACTTGTCTCTACGAATAGACTGAGACCGATTTCTAGTCTCCAACGATGGTAATACTTTATATTGATTTTTGAAAGCAGTATCGATCTAAATTAGCAAATAATCAGTTTTATCATATACTATAATGGACATTTTATCCCATTATACGACATTCTGTCTGTGCCAATATTACTTCCCATGCATAGAATAACGAAATGCAAGCGACTAAGTGAATAAGTTCTCAAGTTTGTCATGTGACACATACAAATGAAGTCCGAGAAGTCAGCATCACTCTTCTACTAGATTGGCCCTATTTCACCCTCTTCAAAGGTATGCTATTACAAGTTTTACGGCGCAGTTCATGTGGGATTCGTCCATCCATAGCAGAGAAAATATATCGAAGTAACAGACTATTTAGCCGGCTCAGTATAAACCGTCATGTCAAGTATGCCTTGCCTCCGTGATATTTTAGAGAAATTATTACTCAACGGAATTAGTTACTAAATAAATAATATGTATTTCCCACGATAATTCAACGATATAGATGGGAAAAGAGTCATATTAATATACCATTCCATCATCATTCAAAAGTTTAGATGCGACACAGTTTCGCGAACCTGAAATACATCTGGCATTATTTACGGACAATAATCAAGATTTGTCATTTATTGACTTTTGCCATCGGAATTAATTTATTCATTCATAGCCGCCAATCATAATTCCAAGGATAATGTTCTCATCACATTCTGCTGCATTATTCTCTCATTGACGGATTAAAGTTAAAATTTGGAGATCATACATAACACTTATAAATAATGATCGTGCATGGTAAAACTTGAACCGTGGTAAAATGAAGCATTTGTGTCGCTGTGTGTTTTCTGTGTCAATAGCAAGAAGAAGAATCAAATTCTTAATTTTTCCCACAGAATTTGTATTCTGAGTTAAGTAAGTGATTTATTTGATGGTACCCATTTTCAACAAAAAAAAAATTGTGGGTGTTGATACTTTTCGAGGAATAGTTGGGTTTGGTATTTGTACGCAAAACAGAGGTCACTTAGGTATCTTAAAATATCAACCAATAGTTCAGTAATTCACCCATCCATTTTGTCATCCATTCTTACAAAGAATCCACCTGTCTTAAAGTTTGTGAAAGTTTCAGCGAATTATAACAATTAATCGGTTATTTGCGAGGAAACCTATTCTCTGCGGAGACGAATTAAACAGCTACCCTTTCCCCCATGTAAGACAGTATGTTTCACAGAATTAAAAGGGAATGATTATTTGGTTCCTTGAGTTTGATCGGAACCGTATCGTAGCAAATCAATTTCTCGAGAACATTCGAGATTATGGGTCTAATGTCCAGTGTTTTTCCTGAATGCACATGTTTTCTTGTGCTGCGAGCGAAATATTGCAAATAATTATTGTTCATATTTTTTTTCTGATTTGTCGTTGGTCTTCGAAAATATATAGTACTGTGTCTTCTATCGTTATTATACACTCAATGAGAAACGTTAATTCGCGCGTCAAGAAAATAAACCAAGTCCTAAGATTCTTTCCATTTTTATTTAATCAAAAGTCACAGCAAACTTATAAACGAACTGTCATCATAATGAATTAAACGTCAAAGCACTTCATTAAACGTCAAAGCATATCATTAGACGTAAAAACATGTATTTAGACTACATTTTACCATTGACAGATACGACATGTGTTCGCCCCACAATTCATATTGTCGCCTGCAAGACTTTGGTAGTTATGACAATGATCACATGACCAATAATTCATACGTGAATTATTATCAGAAATTCACAGCGAAATTATGCCAAATAACTGCAAGAAATGTTCCAATAAATTGACCTTTCATTTATTTTGGGTAGACAGAAGGCTCTCAAATTTTTCAGAGTTACCAATAATATAATCTTATTTAAGCGTGTATCAGCGACTATCGATAAAATACTACACACTTAACAAATCCACCACGGCCCTCTTTTTTAACCTAAGTCGAGTACATATAACTAGGCCCTCTCGCTTATAATTTAAAGTGTCAGTTATTCGATGCAACTTCTAATAGCTTTAGAACTCTAGATTTAAAATTTGGAGAAACCATGTGTCAAAAAGGAGTTATAATTTTTTGTTCCGATTTAGATTTTCAGAAATAGTTCAATAAAAACAGACACACGGACAGACTCCTTATTTATCTGGTCACATACATCATATGACCGCGTTCTTTGTATTACGTTGAAATAAACCTTCCCCTCGAATGCTTTAAATTCAGCGGAACTATGAACAAATTATTTCTTTAAAGATCGAGATCCGCGATTGACCATAAAAACTGTATGATCTGATGATGAGAATGTGTAACAATGATTCTGTAATAAATATGTACCCGAAAGCATTTTGTTACAATAATCTATAATTTAGTCCCGAAAATCTCACACATGCCGATCGAGCCACCCTGTTTAATGCATTGACGGTAATAACTGAAAATATATATCGATCAACCTTGGATTGTATTTAACATTTAGTCCAGAACATGCCCAAAATATGTACAAAATGTGTGCCAAACCACTTAAATAGTAATTGACCGCAATTTCGGAAGATGTGACGCAAACTGCATGACGCATGAAGCAGCCTGGATCAATTTGGTATCAGCGGATGGATATTGACATGGTTGTTTGGTCCTCCTAGCTACAGAAATAGTCAATCAACTAAACTGGGGTCAAAATTTCTCACCAAAGTCTAAACATTTGTCAATGTACTCGATGACCTATGCAGCTCAACTTCCAGTACCTCTAACTTACGATTCGCTCTTTTGTCTCTTGCTCCTTGCCAATATAGTAATGTGTTCCTAAACACATATATTGAAATAGATTATTGATCGTAACAATGCGCTGAATCTTTTGAGGATTTTACCGGGAAGAACCCGAAGACCCTATATGTTAGGGCTGCCTGTTCGTTATAATTTGTGTAGTGACTTACATCAACCAAATAATGAAAATGTTGCCTTAATATAGCACTGTTTTATTTTAATTTGTCTCATAATGTTCATCTTATTTCATCTAAGTAGCTTCTTTTTCATCCAGCTTCTAACAAATTTAACCATTTTATTTCTTTCCGCTATTTTCTCATGCATTTAAGAGTGTAAAATTTCAATTCCTCTTTAGATGGTCCATGTGTTTTCATCTATCTAGGCATCTAACATGTATCTATCCTACATAATAATTAACTTATTTCAAATTTAAATATAACGCATATAAATATGAGGAAAAAAACTGGTTTTGCTGCATATTATTAAACAAAGCGCTAACAATATCGTCTTTAAACAAGAACTATTTCGCTGGGTTTATGACAGTATTATTGACCCTGTGACAGCAAAGGCGTGCTGGATTCGTGATTCAGATCGGAAACAGGATCAAAGACTACGCCTCCAATTTAGTAATCATTCACACATTTGTTTCACTGAATCTTGCTTAAACATAGAACACTCCTAAAACAAACATGAAGACATCGAACAAGGTCAGAAATTTAGGATAAGTTGGCACAGTGGGCGCAAGTTTTGCCCTAAGTTAAAGCAAAAAGAATTTTGCAAAATCGCGTATTCCTCAATATCTATCTTTCTGTCTGTCTATCTGTCTGTATGTCTATCTGTCTATCTATCTATCTATCTATCTATCCATATAAAGCTAGTTGTTTGCATTTTTTGGTGTTGGACATATAAATAATTTAAGACATAAGAAACTAATGCTAAAATCCCTAATAATACGAACATAATATTAAATCCCTAATAAGAAAATAATGTTAAAATCCCTTAGATTTTTACTTTCCTTACCTTTAATAAAACGGGGCCTCGAATGGCCGAGTGGTCTAATGCACTCACCGTTACGGATCATTACCGTCTCACCTCTGTCTGCGTGGGTTCGAGTCTCGGGTTCGACCAATGTGGGTATGTGAGAAAGCTTGCCAGTAGCTTCTCGTGGGTCGGTGGTTCTTTCCGGGGTTTTCCCGGTTTCTTCCTCCACCATTTATACTGACCGCCATGTATAGGCTGTCTTGTGCTGAAAAATGGCGTTAAACCCAACAACAAGAACATCAACAACAATAATCTTTTATAAATTGAAGGTAGTATAAGACTTCCATAACAAAAAGTAACTTTCATCCCATATTAAAACTTTGACTAAATCAATGTATCCTTTACAAGGTGAATTTAAGAATTAAACATAAAAAAATATATAAAATAATGTGCGATTTCAAATTGAAATTCATTGCGTTCATCCATAACTCAATTTCATTGTTGTTTGTTTAGCAAAACATGATCGCTGTACAATGGTAGATTCTGGCAGAGATAGGAGTTGTGTATACATACATACATACATACATACATACATACTTGCCAACTTACCTAACTACCTACCTACCTATCTACATACATACATACATACATACATACATACCACCTAAGTCGAGCTCACATTTTTTTAAACTGCCTGCACACCTGTCCTTATTACGCGAGTATGGCTCAGGTAACGTCACGGTTCTGAACCTTGTAGAGGACATATTTGAATCCAAGTTTATTTTGCAGACAGAGACGTTTATTTGACTAGACATGATGTTCTTTAACGTTATATATATAATGAAAACAAGTTATTGACCAATATTCAGCTCTTGAAACTTCAACCATTTGTTTTATTGATTCTCCAGTGAGAATAAGTATATGCTGATGTTGATAAGGTTCCCACCCAGGATTAAGAAATGCTGCTAATTTCATCCTCGTTTTATTGATTGTGTTTAATTAATTTAATGTTTATGTTTTTTATTGGTCTGATTTTGTCTGCATAACCTAGTGTATAAAATCACTCATGTAATCCTTCATGGTGGCGAGGGATAAATGATACCTAGCGATCGCAAGGGATTACACAAATAGACACATATGTGCATGCATTGCCAACGGAAAAATGCATCAAATTTGTATGTAAGATCCCAAACAATAATCTGTGCTGAAATATCACAGCTTTATTAAATTGTCCCTTTCTTACTGCATTTTATCTTAATATTCGAACTCAGAATTTAAATTTATGGGTGTTTCTAGCCATTCGTGTCAACTTGAAAGGTAAATAGTAGTGTTGTTGATTTTTCTGTAAACAGTTATTAATAAGTTATGAGTTTCCTGCTGATTCACGCGTGTCGATGTTTAAAATTTACATGTTTTGTGTGTGTGTGTGTGTGTGTGTGTGTGTGTGTGTGTGTGTGTGTGTGATTTGGATTTTAACGCAGCTTTAACAATTATGCAGTCATATCGCTGCGATGTCTGCAGTGTGGCAGTTTATAGTGATGTCTAGCACTGGGGCATCATCCTGCAGACGTGTAGCATCATGTTCCACCCAGTTACATTATCATAACACTAACCTCTTAATGTTGAGCGCCTAGCGAGAAAGCTGTTAGTACCATTTTAATAAGTCGTTGGTATGACTCGGCTGGAGTTTGAACCTACGACCTCCCGCATCCGAGGCGGATTGTCTAACACTTGGCAACCGGAGCGGTGTACATGTTGTGTAATTCAAATTAAAGCAATGATCAATAGCAAACCTTCATAAGATGTCTGAATACAGGATGATGTTTCTATGCTTAAAGCTTTATAAATATAAAAAGCTAAATCAATACAAAATTATAGTGTTCATGGTATTCGTAAGTTCTAGAAATTTAAACATATTTGGGGTTTTTTCTGAAATATTTCTCCATATATTTGATTCTTTGATCTTTATACAATATGCATTCAGGTTCGGAATGATACTCACCTTCAAGGAAGGTTACAAATAGAACAAAGTTGATCATACAAATTGATAATGTTTCAATTTGCTCATAAATAATAACTGTTTGTCTTCACCAAGGATTATAATTGTTCACATCTTATTTCTCCAGGACTCTATCATGACATTTTTTGTGAAACTTGTCAATGATACCATCTTCACCTTCTCAAGTAAATTTTCATTAATAATTTCTATCTGCTGTATTACAGAATGGTCACTTAATTTGATTTACATTCCTTCTTAAACTATGGTCTGTATACATATTTGCACTCTATTCTTTAATATTCTCTTTCTTTCGTAAATGTAGTTTTGAGTTAACATTTAGCGTCCAGCATGTATCACGGTGATCTGACAAAAATGTTACTAACATCACGCAATAGAAGATTACATAAATGGGACTAAGAAGCAATGTTATAATTATGCTACATCCACCGTGTCCAATATAAAACTCCATATTCTCATCATTACCTTACATGCCCGTTGATTATACATAAATTTGTTTGCCTGCATAAATCAAGTAGTTTAATTCCATTAGAGTCTGGATGTACATTATCATGTGAAACACGTGATTTTATCTTATAACCATCCACTATAATCGTTGGGTAATGCATACATATATAGAGTATTTTCTGTAACAAGTAAATGAATTTTTGGACATTAAAATCACCACTTGTGATAAATTTAAAACATTACTTCGAATCACTTTCTATTCTCACCAAAGACTGTAATACCATGTCCAAATTATTTGTATCCACCATGGTTTGCCTGCTAGGTCAATTCGGTATAATCTTGTACTGGTCAACATATAAGTCAAATGTTGCCCAGATGTTGACCATCAGATTTCTACTAGATTAATACCTGAAAACAAAGGTTTTGTCCCAAACAAATTTATCTATAAAACTACAATTATTCCTCTAAAGTTTCTTATTCTTTTATTTTCTTCCATTTTCTTTGTGTGCAAATGAAGTATTAAAAACAAAAGTATATAGACAAATCAGATAATTCATTTGTCCAACGACGATAGATGAGCTTCGTTTGGGAAAATGTTCCATTTAGCTTTTTACTTTTAAGTTTATTCACTCCTTTTGTCGATAACCGTTGAATATTTAAAAAAAAAAAAAAGCGTAAAGACCCTCTACACCCACCCCCGCCCCAGCCTAGTTCTAGTCGTTTCTTCTGCAAAAAGATATCTTGATCAGATTACATTAGGATAACTTTCCTTGCTACCTCCAAATCCAGCCCTCTCGGATAGGCGGGAAAAAAACCGTCTTTCTGTCTATATATTTATATAGACAAAGTTAAAAAACCTTTTACAGGTTAACTCCCCTCTCCCACCTGCTAGGTGGCTATCGGTATATCCGGTTTAAACCAGTTGTTCACTTTCGCTGTACATGCTAGGATATCCTCCAGTCAATCCAGTTAATGTTTCAAATTATGTAAGTTAAATTTAATCACCTACTTTTCTTTTCTATGGAGCATACAATATTTGTATAAAATCCGGTGAATTTACTGATATATTTGTTTACAATCGGGTGAATTTACTGATATATTTTGGAAAGTATCGTACTATTCGTTTTTGTTACATTTGACCATTTGAATTGACTTCGAACATGAACATATATCCTCACCAGTCGATTTTCCCGCACGCTGTTGGCATATATATATATATATATATATATATATATATATATATATATATATATATATATATATACCACCACTTTTAACGGCATATCCCATGGAAACAATGATGCAAGTCGATGATGCGGTATCATCATTGCCATATGGAATGCTCTACCCATGAACCTAAGGTGTACAAAATGTGGAAAATACCCCGCTAACGAAGGCGATGAAATGTAAAATGCCTGAATCATCTGATCCGACAATGAAACTGACTTGAAGGCAGCTACGTAAGAAATCTATTGCATCTTGTACCAATGTACCAATGTATCAATGTACGCCTCCGCCTACCGTCATCACTACCTTCTAATTGAAAGTCTCTGTTGATATAGACGATAACTAAGATAGTCCATCATTTAGGATATTGCCGTAATCAGCAAAAGTTGCGGAAATCATCGAACGTCTCTCAGAAAAAAAAAATCGCGATCCCGGTAATGCAAAAGCCTTATTTTCACTGAGTCACTTACCAGCTAGCTTCCCGTCTCACTGGTATAAGTCGCACTCTGATGAATACTGTTCAAAAATAAGTATTGTTGACAAGGATGTTTTCGCTTTCGAAATGACTTCACCACTTCGTTATAAAGTGGATAGGAAGGTCTTCAATGCCATGTCGAAGCTAGAGAGAAACGTTATTCAACTTCCTCACTACTTAACATCATCGGCGATGTTTCGCCTCGCTGAGAAAGCCGGATACGATCACACCTGGGATTCTGTGAGTAGTATCGCCAAGGCTGTGATTATGGTTTTTCACCACACTACAGCTAAAGCACTGACAGCCTTCTATCAGCATGGACGATGTCAGACGAGAAGCACTCCTGCACTCTTCCTGTCTGAAGTCCCACTTTACTGCGGCCTTGTGCACTCTCCCGTCCGGCTCTTCCGTTCTTTTCGGGGTTCGAATTGCGGAAGTCAGAAAGCAGATGGCACAATAACTGCCACTACATTATCAGCGCAAGCTCCCTTATCTTGATGTCATAGTCAGGGATCGTTCCAAAGAAGGGACAATCATCAGAAGGGACACAGCAGAGACAATTCCCAAAGTCAACAGAATAACCGTGGCAAGACAAATTATAGGTGGTCATACACCCCTACTTCTCGATGTCAGGCAGGGAGTGAAGTTAGAAAACAACATTTCTTCTCCTCCACTCCTTCCGCCACCCATCAGCAACTTACATTTCCCCCGGCCGCTGGCGACCCACCCGTGGGTGCCAGACTCCATTTTCCGTTGCCCTTCTCAATGCGGCGGCAGACTGTTACACCTTGACATCCCTTGAATGCACCCATTACAAATGTCCCCACTATCCCAATGGCGACTTTTTCACAGGCCTTCAAGAACAGAATATTACGGCATCGACCCAGATCAAAAGCGTCCTTCTCCAGCGACAAGACAGGAAGTGACTCACAACAGGAATAATCCTTGAAAACCCACAACTGGAATCATTATTTGTACAGATGCCAGTCTTACTGGCTGGGGAACACGCTCGCTACCGGACTTTACGACGGTCAGTGGGAAGTTAATGTGTCGATTGATGGCTCTTCACATTCATATCGTGGAAATAATACAGTCATCAACGCATACAACAAACAGAACATACAGTTGTAAAACTGCCGGACAATTCGGTAGTGATCACGTCCCATCCCAAACAGGAGAGGGACGAAATCGTCGGACCTTTGTGTCATGGTATGGGATTACCTTCGGTAGTGTGCCCAGTACCAGATAAATATTTAGGTCAGCCAAATACCAGAACGCCTCAACGTTTTAACCGACTCACTACCGAGAAGAGGACAACTACTGTACACAGAGTGATCCCTCAAATCCTTCCACATTCAATCGATGATAAATCGTTTTGGTAACAATGTAAAACAACAAATGGCCACTTTCATCTCTACTTTTCCGGACCGAGGTGCTCAATCTGTCATCCACATCCAACAATATAGCTATCATAAAAGACTTGCTTTCAGAAAGAGCTTGCCTCAGCATGCAAAGTCATTGAGGTACATGCCCTCTCAGTGGATGCGAACCATAAGCAGTTCCGTCTCGACGGATCAGTCATCCCAATGACACAAACTTGCTTCATTGCCAAAAAGAGATTGCCGTCACTAGGCAACCAACAAAGAGCAATTTCCCCCTCCTCAATCGATACGTTGAGAGAGGCGAAGCTCCAAGATCCTCTGAAATATGATCTAAAGCGTACGAAGAATATCCTCTCCGATCGGACCAGGCTTTTTCTGGTCAAGTCCGGCAAGCATGAATAACAGCACAATTACTAGCCACTTGGTTAAATGGAGATATTAAATCAGCGTATACAAACTTTTCTCAGGAACATCTACGCTTCATGAATAGCTCGGTTCACGAATACTATCAATTTCCGCAAGCCTGGCATTCGAACGTAATGTCTCCATTCGAGACATAGTGGAGTCAGTACGATGGCGTGCCCCGAGCACTTTCTCCAGCTTTTATCTGCGGCACATGACCTCACAGAGGAGAAAACGGATCCCCATCGGGCCAGTAGTAGCTGCACAGACAGTAACTACTCCCCATGTATAGCAGCAGAACCTTGTAGTTATGCGGTATTGGCCACTTTCGCTGGATTCGCGTGAAAAAAAAAACAAACTTTAAAGGTGAGACCAATTAAATGCAGGATGCCATAGAGTCCTCCTCACCTGTGTATAATTCAAAAGGGTCTCCTGTTGTGCTAAACAAACATTAAAAGAATTTCATCCGTTAGTAGAACATGCACGCTCCTCCCGAGTGATACATGTAGAGGTAGGACGATTAGCATTTCCTCCACGTCTTACTTATTCTCCTAAATTAATATGATCAGGTAATGTATTTGCAGAAGAAAACTTATTTTTTATAGTACATTATGTTTCTCCAAAAATGCTTACCTGATCACATTATAAATAATACATCCCGCCCTTCCCGGCAATGGGAGCATCCTTTAGGGTCTCACTGGTTTAAACTGGATATACCATTAGCCACCTAACGGGTAGAAGGAGACTTAACCTCTAAGAGCCGCTTCCCTTTACTAAATAAAATTACTTTCCTTGTTCAGACATGGAATTTTCATCACAACTTAATTCGCTGAGCCCTTTGCTGTTTTGTGTGCAACGTGTGTTTGGTATTTTCCTAATTTAAGGTGGTTGCATATCACATTTGATTTCTGCTCATGAAGATCGCATGACCATGACTGGCGCAATTTTGATTCAACAGATTGACATTGGCTTGATGGCTAATATAGTTCTCGTGGAATCGGACGTTCAAATATGTTTGCTGGTACGTTGGAGTGAAATATATACTGAACTCCTTTCGGATGTAATCTATGTTTAAGATCAGTTCCAGTGGGTGGTGCATTGTTTGTATCAGAACGGAAGGGATATCTTGTCAATATGTTGATGTTGTGTCCGTTGAGCTAAAGTAGCGTTAATCCTCTGCCCATCGAAATCAAAACATTCTTTTAAAGTATCCTGCTATTGTTGACTTTCTGGTGCTTTACCCTTAGATATTAAGTCACCCGTCGCAAGAACTGTCACGGGAGAGGTGGGTAGGGAGGGGTAGAGAGGGGTGGGGTGGCTATATATCTTTTGTGAAGCTGAGTTCTTCACCTATATCCGCATTTAAAACTGATTCTGTAGTTACACTATGCCCTCCATCATCTATGCTTTTGTTGCCTTGAACATTTTAGTTTGATTCGCTGTTTGTATACAAGTGTTTGTAATTGACCACGAGGATAATTACTTTGTTCACTTGTCGGAAATTGTTGCGCATAGGAGACTAGCATATTGTTATAACACTACGCTGTATCAATCCAATTTTGGAAGTCATTGCTGATGACAGCGCCGTTTACAACTAGATTTACTGGATACTGGATAGAATAAGATATGAGAGACATTGTAAAATTTAAATCTTCTCCATCCTGTTTGTAACATTCTTCATTATACAAACCCAGTATCTCTTTTTCTGTCAAGGTAACAGTCGGTGCTATCTATAATTATTTTCTGTGTTATTTATAGCTGGTTTGGGTAGATTATTGGAACTTCATGATACAGATTTGCTACAAAGAATATTACTCATTTTCTTGTACATGTCAAGTGAGGTTTCGGCATAGCTTCTCCCACTTCGTACATTTATAAGGCGCTGATATTTTAACCAGGAAACGACTAAAACAAAGTACTTCTTGTCTCATTTGAGTTCATGATGATACGGTACCGGAAAACGTCAGAAATCGTTTACCAACTTGTATGAAATTACTGTAAAGTTATGTCTCTTTCTTGGGTAAAACATTGATAGATATATAAAATGCAATTAGATGGGTCACATATAATGACTTAACATTCTGTTAATTACTATGAATCAGTAGTGCATTTGTTTGAGCTATAAGATAATCGCTGGCTGATTTAAATGATCAACGCAGTAACCGTCAGTGGTTTTGCTTCTGAATTAGAAACAGTTTAAATCAATTATTTTGCCTTGTTTATTCCTGTCTATAAATGAGACTTGGTACATTTGTACGAATATTTGTTTCTTATAGACGCAATTCTCAATTTTAAATATTAAGTTACAAGCATTGACTTTTCCATTCGAATCCTTTATAAAATGCATTAACTACTGCAAAGGTATCTATCATTTATGCACAAAGCCATTTTTATTAAAAATGGAATGTTTAGTATTGGAAAAAATCAAACTAAAATGCTATTCACATAACATCTGAATTTTAAAGGAAAAACATGCAAACTATACAGAAATAAAATTGTTAGACATATTAACATCGAGAATTCGCTGCTAATTTTGGAACAATATTAGTAAAAGGATGGGAAATATATAACATGGAAGATAAGAAGATGTAAGATATGATCTTGGAAAAGAGGTATGTATTGCAATCAGTTAGCTTTGAAAATATTTAACACCTTTGAGCTTAGCAATGTAAATGTTAAATTATTATGAAATTATATGTTCGTCAGTTATGATACCCCTCCATCCTTTAAGGAGCCAAGATAATCAGCTGTTGAACTACCGTTGATGGGACATCAGTCGAATGAGTTTCTTTGCAAGAACAGGTTTATCTCCTCACATGACAAACTAACTTATTTTATTAAAAAGCGCCTTTACGTCACATAATTCATTTCAGTCGTGTAATCCTGATGTACATAGTATATATTTGACTATAGGATACACACATGAAGAAAATAATATTGGAAAAGGTATCATTATCGCATGCCTATATTTTTCTTTTAATTGTTATCATTTTTATGCCAACAACAGAATATGTGTAACTGTGGCTTGACAAGTGCTGTTACTCGCGGCACGGGATCGATTTCTGTGATTGGCATGAATCGTAACTGTCTGGCCTGTTTAATATAATGGTTTTATTTTCTTTGTTAGAGGTGTGCAGTATTACCGATATACCGGTTTACCTCGGTATTTTTTTCTGGTAGAACGTATCACGGTTCTTTTTCATTGTAATGGTACATCGGTAATTTCTGTCCGTAAGGAATGTACGGAAATTCATGAGTAAACTTGTTACGAATTTAATTCATAGTTTCATTTTTTATGGAAAATTATTTACAAAATTATAAATGTTTGACAAGATAGTTGTATCTGTCACAAAATTAATTCCGACTTCAGCAAATACAATTATGTTTATAAACCTTGAATCACATGTATGGCCCGTGTCATGCATGCTATCATGGCGGCTGAAATGGATGTTGTTAAAGATATTCGGGCCAAATCCAACTTTTTTGAAACATTTTGGATAAAAAAGATCACAGAATAGTCATTTTTAAAGTTATTTGTTAGTGAATGTTAATGTGTTAAGTACAGGTATTCCTTGTAAGACTAAGAAACATACTAAGATTTCAGGAGACCAGGTATTTTCTGTTTGAATTTTGTATAATTTCTAGTCCACTAAATAATTTCTCGTTGGTTGAGTCAGTGGAGTTATTGTCCCTTTCTGACAAATATCTGACACTCAATTCAAAGTTCACTTTCTATTACATTAATGGCGTAGCTAGTAAATTATAAACTTCAGTGTCAAATGTTGTGTATATCTATATAATATGTGTTAATTTTCATGATTCTAGGTTGAAAGAGTTATTTAATAAATGACATTTGTTATTGGGGGGTAGTGGCTATCGTTATCTAGAAGATGATTTACTTCGATGTAATAGCCCGGATTGAGTGAATAACAAAATTAAGAAATTAATGGATGGAATAAATGAAGATCTTAGCAGAGACAGAATATAACAACAAGAGGCCCCCGTATATACAATATAACAATTTAATCAATTAGATAAACAAAAATAAAATTGAAGAGGACACTTGAAAACTTGAAGGATACACTTCTACTAGAAAATAATTACCGAAGTTTATTAAACGTGCAATCAGTAGTTTTGTTTACTAAGATATGACAAATATCATCATAAAAGTGAGTGAGCTTTCGAAAATAGTTGTCAAGCATGACTGCATAACATGATGACTTGGTTGCAGGTCACTCGAGATGCAATACCGGTAGTAGGCTGGGGTCAACTTATCCCTGTGGTTAATTTGTGCTACTACCTACAACGACTTCTCTCTCGCCTCCAGCCTCTTACAAGTCTTTAACTGCAATATAGATCGCATTTATTCTACGTCCCCACATGGAGCTATTTCCCCTTTAAATAAATAAATACGCGAAATTAATAGTTTATTGGGTCTTTACTTCTTGGATAGAACGTCATCTCCTCTCACTGCGTCAGATATCATCGTATTGTAATTCAAACAGACACTAACAGCTAATATGGTTTTCAGGTCGCATTCTGGCATTTCATATAATATAAATTCTAGCTCAGTTTCTTCCATTAACAAAATATAGAACAGGAAGATTAATGCATTTTTCTAACAGAGTATTAACATCACTAATCTATCTATAACACAGTCTGGCCTAACTTAATAAACAATCAACCCCACCATCTTTACAAAGTCGGACACATGTATCCATACGGTTGACAATAAAAGCCGTATGGTCCCTGCTGTGTCCCCAGTGCTACTACACAGATTCGTAGATTAAGGAATTTATATCTTAGTTATAGAGATGGATTAAACAAAATTCACTTATTCTCTTAACTGCGATATTGCTAACTAACCATTCAGTGGCATAGCATCTTACAAACCTAATAATATAAATTCCTAGCATACATTATTCGTATGACATATAAACGAATAAATCCAAACAATTGCCTCAAGCCTTCTATCAAGAAAATAATGTAAGAAATTCTTAGAGTACATGAGTCATATAACATTCAAGACAAATAAATTCAAACAATTTTCTTAAGATGTATACCAGGAGAAAATCGTATGAAACGAAATTACATAAATGCTAGCAAGTATCTTCAGACTCATATCAAAGAAAAGTTTGATGAAACTAAGATGCCTTCTTTCTTTTCTCCTTTTTGCAAAATCGTCTCCCAAGCCTCCCATACACGTCGCTTAGAAGTTTTTGTTTTTTTTACGAGAAAAATACTCCCTATCTTCCCCGGAGTCAATACTTCTTGCCTTCCACAGAAAATTTTAACTTACTAATTTCACGGCGTAAGACATTTGTAAAACACGAAGCTTCGCGCGGAAACACACCCCTAATGGTTAACTTATCCAATCAGGATATTAGGTTTATTTAACCGCGAAAATTAACACATGAACTTCCAGAGTTTGGAAAATTTCACCTTCCCGCTTCCTTAATAGCCGATCTCTGCAAGGTTTCAACTTATGCCAAATATTACAGCAAGTACAAACGCTGTTTCTGCAACATTTCAACCTTTGTCATTCTTGACAATCAATCAAAGCCTCACCAGTTAATCTGACACAGTTATCGGAAGGACCTCATTAAGAATCAATCATTTAGTGTACCGTATCCTTACCACCTGCCTAGGATTTAATTGCTTGTCAGTACAGGCCTTGAGATTCCCCTAAAGGAAATCCAACTGACTGTTACGTTGTATGAGAAAATTTGCTAACAATTCCTGCCTCATATTTAAAAAAGGTCTTCTGAGAGAATTCGTAATTCAAAGCACTTTGGGTGATGTCAATACGTGTTATATCATATTACGACTTTAGAACGATTCTGAAACAAATAAACTACCTGTCCGGGAATTAGCCATTGCGTTGCGGTCGAATTCGCGGTTACTTCAAAGAGAACCTTGCCGAGAGGTGAGAAACTCTGTTTGTTTTGCAATCAGCAGTAATGTCACCGGTCGGCTTAGGCTTAGAGGACTGAAACCCGACATTAGAACATACCAGTGCTACTACCCCTGACAGTTTTCAAAGAGACCACCGGTATACAGTCAGAACTAAGATAGTTCAAATATTGGGGCGGGTTTCTCACGCAGCCAGACATTATTCTGTTGCATTCATTATGAAAGAATCAGTGTATATTTGGACGTTGGCGAGAACAGATCATAGGAAAGTTGGGAGACACTAGACTGCTCTCCGAGTGCCGAAGTTGTGAACTCGTAGAAGGCAGGAAAGGAGTTCTAGGAACTTCGGACGAGATTTGAGACAAAGTCTTCTGAGGGAAAATATCTTCGCCCGAATCTGTTCTCACTTTCCTAACTAGGTGTCGTAAGATTTTTACGTTGATATGTGCATTTAATTTAGTAGAACTTTAATCTTCTATGTATAGATGAATTATCAACTTGTCGTAATGTAGCGTACATCAAATTAATAATATTCAAGATGAATGTATGTAGTTGTTAAGATAAAATCGAAGTGGATGGTGTAATCTACTACGATGTTGCATTGTGGTGCAGAACTGAATTTAATAGTGAGTAGTGTCAGAACTTGTAATTGTTTGTATTTGAATATAAAGTGTGGATTATGCAGAGTTAGGTATTGTTGGCGTTATGCACATGTAATTAGGCATTTTTATATTTATATGTGTCTTTTATAATTTGTAATGTAGGAAATGCGTAGGAATATTGTTGATGTTGATAGTTTACTATATAGAGAATTAGGGATATGCGTGTATGTATCAGAAGTCGTGATATTATTATTGTTATAGCCTTTATTATAGAACAAGCGTGTATGGAATATTTAGATGTGAGTGTATGAGTTGACCTATTGATTTAATTGCCATTATGCTGATGAAAGGTCTGTGAGAGTGTGTTAATTCTCCTGTGTTTGAAGAAGGAGGCAAAATTTTACGTCCCTTCTAATCCACAGGAAGCTTTCCGAGTGGGATAGGACGCCACCCGAATATTAGAAAGGAGACGAGTAGAGCAAGTGGAATTAGGCAGTTGTGCGAAGGCGCAGGGCCGAGAGACAGAAACAAGGGTACCGAAAGTACCGACAAGGAGGCCGGGAGAACGGAAACAAGGGTACCGGAAGCATCGACAAAGGAATACAAGGTGGAAGTTACATAGAAGGGACACGGGAAGGAAACACTCTCACCTTCAATTTCTCGTGATGAAATAACTGGTAATTTGAATAGGTCTTGTATTGGTATTGATTGGAAGTGATAGCATTGAAAAATTGTCCTGTAATTGTTGAATACCGAGATAAAGCTTATTCAATTGTTATACCTTTCACCTTATTATTTTTATATTTTATACACCTGACTGGGGGCTCGGAGCTATTTAACCTTTTAAGTGTCCGTCCTTCTCCGAGGGTAGTAATAATTCCGTAGGGGGCACGTGACACTGACCTAATGTCTCTTTTGGCTAGCTGATAAGGTACTTGACCTTGCTTACAGTTAGACTGATTTCGAAATGCCATGATGAGCCCCATTCTGCTTTCTGTATTGCGTCTCAGTTTTTGATAGAAGGGATGATTTACTTGAAATTAGTTATTCCTAGTGTGAACATCGGTCTTAGGAGAGACAAACAGTTGTGATCATTTAAGTGGATTTATTTATTTAATTCAATTATTGATTGGAGCTACAAAATGCTCAGACTTTGGGATTTAGTAGCTATATTGAATTACAGTGAATTCATTTAAAGACATTTTGGACTAATCATTGCGATACATCAACAATATTGGCACATTATCACAATAGCTTAAACTTCATTTGGATTACCACTGGAACTCTTTTGGATTACTCGATACTTTTGGACTTCTGATAGAACTTTCAGGACTATTTAGGATTTCATTTACCATATTGTAAGTTATTTTTAATTTTTCACTACTTTCTATTTTAGGAAATAAATTATAATTTGAATTTTACAAAACGTTTTTGGTTTTCACTCTTTGTTTGTTGCTTAGTTTAAGACCACAGAGACATAACACAATACTTACTATTTTTATCAACAAGCCCTCTAATGACAATATGCTCTGCAGGGTGTCAGCTAAAGTGTAAACTTAATAGTCACACTTTAATTACAATTTTTAGAAGACAATGTATACATGAATTACCATACACATGATAAATTCGTCTATTATAAGGTTCTGACCATTTACTTTTGGGGGACAGGGGCGCTGCAGTTTTGTTTCAGGCTATTTCATTTTATTTTCTGTTAAAATAATACTTTATTTTCAAATAATTTAATGGATATACCATGGTGTTATATTGCTTTAAAACATCAAAACAGTTTTTCAGCTATGCAAGAACTGGAAATGAGAAAGCACCTTAAGCCCCAACATTTTTTATTAGTTGTTGGTCCCTAATATATACAGTTGTACGGTATGTTCAGAAATACGGCGGTACAAAATCTTTCCTGGCACACAGCTCTATTTTTGTTCGTACAGCTTCGAGCTAATTAATTGGTTCTGGTGGACTTGAAATCATTTTCTTCGACTGTATTCCATCCTTATACGCGAGAATGTGCGCGTGACGGTATAGTTTATTGGCGCGTATGCATGCTGGCCAGGTTATATACACGTTGAAAAATTTATCAAACAGATTTTCGTGAACGTGGAGTTTTTCATTCGAGCAATTACATAATTTACATGACCGCTCAGGTGACCTAAGTGGTTAGAACGTCCACCTCGGATGTAGGAGTCGCGGGTTCGAATCCTGGCAGAGTCATACCAAATACTTATAAAAATGGTACTAGTAGCTGCCCAACTTGGCGCTCAGCATTAAGAATTTAGTGTTACGACTGCTCAATGTGGAGTCAGGATCATGTGACTGGATGGGACATGATACCACATGCGTTGTTGCATACCACACCGCATAGTAGCGACATGACTGAATAATTGTTAAAGCTACGTTAAAAATCCAAATCACGCACGCACACAACCACACACACACACACACACACACACACACACACACACCTTAAATAACTTCTGGAATAATTTGGTCACAGCTGTAAATTAACGTGCTGCAAAATCATCAATTACTTTCATGGCTCTGCGCGAATA